>BSBK01012128.1:2500-32561 GCA_027943335.1 Chamaecyparis obtusa | reverse complement strand
GCGAAACACACCACCAAAAAAAAAAAAAAACAAAAAAAAAAAAATAATTTTTTTAGTCTAGGGTTGCAAGGTTGTGATGTTAGGTAGGTTATGACCATCTCTTCTAACCGACTTTCCTTCTCAATCAATAAAATATTGGTTTTTTCACATCAAAAGCTCACTCATTCATTTATCCCTTTGCATCTTGGTTCTGAATTTTGTCTTACTCCAAATATTTGCTTACTAGATTTCTGAGTTGTAAACAAAACCTTGTATCGAGATTATATCCTTAATGGAGTGTTTTCTCCATGTTCAAACATCAATACATGCAAATTAGTAATGCCCACAAATTATACATACAAAGCTGGAAGAAATGCCACACATAAGTCTAACCAAACATTGCGAAAAAGGAGAAAAATGTGCAGACAAAATACTGCATAGAAAAGAAACTACCCGTGCAAAAAATCACAATGTGTTTTTTAATGAAAACAAACACTGGATATGGAAGATACATTCTTAATAAGTGTCTCACAACTTACAAGTTTCAGACTTCAAAGGCGCAAACAAAAACAATAGCTGGCAACCACAAAATGAGCAGTTGATAGAAGGTAGGGAAATATTGTATCTACAAAATATGACGCAGTGTCAATTAAGCATTGACAACTTCAATATCATGTAGTATTATTTGAAAGCATAAAGTTCAAGAAAATGGCTTTTCTCACTAAGTTCAAAGTGTAAGTCTTGTTTCGAAATTAATTCAAAAATAGGTTTTACAGAGACTCAAACTCAAAGTAATAGATATTAGATAAAGCATTAAGTTCACCACCACAAGAGCAGCTAAATAGAAAGGGGAACATACACCCCAGACAAGCTAAAACCTACATCACATGAAATAGAAAGAGAACTTGAAAAACCAACAAGTTACTACCATCCTTTTAGAATTTGGATGGATTCTCCATCTTTTTCTCCATCTCTGTCATTTTTTCTCTGGTTCTAGACCCTGGTCCTTTCCCCTTTGTGTTAGAATTCTGCATGCGGTCCCATTCCTTCTTCTCCAGCATTTCAACCAGTCAACAAAGATTATCGGTAGCAAACTTCATGCCTTCGATCGAATTCTCGAGAAGGTTTCCAACAATTTTTCAAAACACACAATTGTGACCAATAATTTAACAGGGTGTAGAAATCTTGAGAGTGATCTAGTCTTATCCCTATTATTACTTTTCTCCAAAAGATTCTGATACTTACGCTCAAAGTCAGTATTCGAGCCTTACCATTTGGTTGTTGGAATTAACCTAGAATTGGAAAATGGGAATTGGTTTCCTTCTAAAAAGTAAATTCCCAATTCCACTTCCATGCCTCAATTCTAATTCCAAGTCTGAGATGGATTGGCTGAATTCTCATTTTAGACCAAAATTAGAATTAGCCTATACCAATTCACCAATTCCCATTTTCCAATTATGGAAAAATACATGATAAATTATTATATTATTTCCATATTTGTTAATATTTAATATTTGATTTTTTATATGGTAGAAGTATACTAGCAGTAGCATGCTTTTGTTCATACAACCTGCACTAATGGGAAATTAGATTTTAAAAATGTGAAATAACCATTAATAATGTAGGAATGAAATCAAAATTATAGATGGTCAATTCAAATATTTGTGAAAAGAGAATAACAAAAAATAAATTACATTTAATTAATCAAAAACATTAGAACTCTTGATATGTAGAGATATCAATGTCTGTTGGCCTCATGGTCTAGATAGGTTAGAAGAGTTTCACGTCTCAAAAATTTAGTTCCTTGCATATCTTTCACAAAGGAGATCGAGTCCAACAACCGCCTTACCTTTCCTTGATGTCTCTAACCTCAAAAAACTAGATGGCTCCCTAGGTCATCGGGTTTTTTGCAAAGCCACAGCACCTTTATCTTCACGCTCTCTCTCACCACCAGCCCACAAAGGTCAACATCCTTAAAACACTTGCTTTAAGAGCCTACTGGATTTGTGATGATGATAATTTAGACCATGAGCTCAGAAATCTCCGTCAACTTTTCAAGTGGAACGGTTATATGGACAAACAAATCTCCAAAGCTTTCCACTCGACCAAATCCTTCTTTCTTTCTCCAACCCTCTTCCCTCTCACCCCAAGCTTCCCCGTTCATTTCCATTCCCTATGTAATAGCTATCTCCCACAAAATCTCCAAGATTTGGGTAAAAAAGGTGTGCAGGTGGCCTTCAAGCCCTTGTCCACCTTAAGGAATTGTGTTCCCCCTATTAAAGACTCTAGAGAAATCTTCTCAGAGTCAGGGGTCTATAAGATCATGTGTTCTTGTGGTACTCTCCATATAGGTGAAACCAGTCATTCCTTCAACTCAGAATCAAGAGCATGCTGCCAATATCAAGCACAAGTGTGTTCTTAAGTTTGCGCTTGCCGAGAATTCTTCCTCCACTAAACACCACATTTGTTTAGCGGATACTCAAATAGTTTTCAAGGAGGAAAACTTCTTCAAAAGGAAGCTCAAGGAAGCCATTGAAATCAACAACCACCCCTGTAACCTCAATCGAGATGATGGTTGGAGCTTAAACATTTCTTGGCATCCTTTGTTATCTTCCCTAAAAAACCTCCCTCATCTAGACCCACCTTCCTAGTCTTGTCTTTTCTGTCCTTTTGGTACATTCCTCCTCCCTCCCCCCTCCCTCCCTCCTTCTATTTCCCTCTTCCCCGATCCCACTTGAGGATCTTCCTGGCCTTTTGTTAGTTTACCACCCACACCCCAACCCCTTGCTCTCTCACCCTCCTACCCTGGCCCCCCTCCCCCTCCCTAGTGGGTGGTTCCTCTCGCCTTACCCTTCTCTTTTGTTCTTTTGCACTTGCCCCCTTTTACCTTTTAGTTCCTTTTGTTGGGCTCATGTGTGCATACTCGTACACACCGAGTTGCCTTCTTCTTTTTGTTTTTGTTCTCTTTCTAATTGTATATTACACATGTATACATATATGTCTATATGTATGTGTATATATACACTCTTTGTTATTATTTGGAGTTGATTAAATTATTGGTATGTATTTGTTTACTCCTTTTTCTTTTATTGTGCCTTCTCTTGTTTTATTAGACTTGTTTGTTTGCTTCTTTAGTCTATTCTTTTTTAATTTTTTCTTTCTTTGTTTGCTCATATATATATATATATATATATATATATATAGACTAGCACACTTGTAGTGATTTTTAGTTTCTTGAATTTTCTTCTTTCTTTTATTTTTTAGTTTTTGTAGTCTTTTAATTGCCTTTGCATTCTTTATTTTTATCCTTTTGCTTTTATTGTATTCGCTCACACTCTTTTAGTGTTCTTAAATGGAAGCACTTCCATGTTAAGAACATTTAGCCCTCCCAGTAGGTAGTGTGTGGTCATGTCAAATGCCTCGGGTAGGTCCCTGGCTTGAATCTGGCTTTTCTTCTCACTCTCCCCTTTTCCACCCTCTTTCTGCACTTTCTGGCATTCTAGACTGAGATCCTAAAATCTTTGACTTCAGGGTCAAGGTTGACTTCTAGGTCAAGGTCACCTTGAATTTGACGTAGGTCAAAGTTGATCTCGACCTTGACCCAAGGTCCAAATTTCAAGGTTCCCTGATTTTTGAATGTCAGGTTTTAGAAAGATTTGTTTTCCTGCTTTCAGGTCGGCTATTCAAATTTTAGAATAGTCAACTCTTAAATTATATTTAATCTAGGTCCATTTCTAGGGGTATGGGCCCAATGAGAATTATTTCTCATATGTCAGCCTCTCGGAGTTTGTGCCCTAGATCTCTATAAAAGGAATCCTTCTCTCTCATATAACAATCATCAATCAAGCGTGAGAACATCCTTTGTCATAATCTCTCAAGCACTCCATTCTCAAGCAAGCATCTCAATCAAAGAAGTACTCAAGCCATTATCATCCATTCAAGCATTCAAGTTCTCCATTAAGATCAAGGATTCAAGCATTCAAGCTTTGAAGGAATTTGGCGCAAGCATCAAGATCATCATTCAAACCCTAGATCTATCATCATGGTGGTGTGATCTTCCTTCAACATCCTTTGTGCATCTTCGAGATCTATTATTTCCCCTTCAAGGTGGATTTCAAGCATACAATCATGGAGGTTTTGATTTAAATTTGTGATGTTGTGTCCTAGCTTTCATATCAATATACTTTTTACATTCCAAATACAATTGTATATCTATTGAATATCATAGCTTCGTTAGATCTACTTCTACTACTTCTAGCATTCTCTATTTCAATTTCATTATTAAGGTTGATTCCAAACTTGGGTTTGACTAAGGAAAACCCCTCATCCTACAACAAACTCTCTTTTTCTTGCAGGTACAGGTGTGAGACACGAATTGCAGTTCAAATCCAAGTACCCTTTTCGGCGAACTTGTGAGATTCGCGAACAAAATTTCTGTCGGAGCTATTTTAGGTCAAGGATGAATTTTAGTGGGTGTCAAATTGTACCCCGGGGTACAATTGTATCTTGACCCTGAGGTCAAGGATGACCTTGCTACGAAAGACAAAAGATTTCTGGATTTTTTGTCTCTACATTTCTAGGCTGGATTTGGTTGCAGAATACCCAGAAACTAAACACAAACATCAGAAAATAGTGATTCCGCTCCACCTCTTTCAAAGATAATTATTCCTATTTTATTAATTTTGCATGTCCATAACATTTTCCATTACATATTACATCCTTGCACACTCCTACATTACATTTTGGTGGATACACTTATCACCACTTATAAAACACACCACACACACACACATATAGTATGTATGTAGTGTGTGTGTGTATATATATATACATATATATCAATATATACATATATATATATAGATATATACATATATATATATCTACATATAATATATAGATATCTAGAATCTATATAACATATATATATATACATAATATATATATATACATATATATATATATATATACATATATATATATATATATAAATATATATATATATATATATACATACATATATATATATACATCATATAACACATATACATACATATATATATATACAAAATACATACATACATATATATATACACATATACATACATACTATATAATATACATACTAACATAATATATAATAATACATATACATATATACATAATATACATATATATATACATACATAATATATATATTATATGTATGTATATTATGTATATATATGTATATATATGTATATATATATAGGTATACATTTATACATATATATACACATGTATATATATATACATAGTTATATATATATTTCTATTTATATTCTCTAATTAATTATTCCTTATCTTTGTATTTGTCCCCCCTTTTTAGATATTCTTTTATGCTTCTTTTTTATAGTTGGTTTAATATATTTTTATTTTCATATTTACTTCTTTTTAATTTACTTGGTCTGAAAAGGCATCTTTTATATGTCTAGCCATTTTGATGTATTTTTTATAGTTTTGTACCAATCTTTCTCTCTCCTCTTCCTTTCTCCCTCCTCCTTTATTGTCTTCTAGATCTCAATCTACCATCTTATGTTCTTCTTGCTCTCTGGCATCCCAATGATGGATCATGTAGTAGATCCAAAACAATGATGATATAAAACAACTCTACACAATCGAATCCAGAAACTAATATGGTATATACATGGATAGTGGAAATCTAATAGATTTGATTAGAACTCTTATCAATCTCAACCAATAGAATATTAGATTTAAAAATGTGAAATGACTATTAATAAGTAAGAATGAAATCTAAAAATTATAGATGATCAATAAAATATTCATTTCAGATTTAAATAAACAAAAAAATCCACTTAGAATGATTATGGAATAAAAGCTCAATCAATAATGAAGCTAAAAATCATAGAAACAAAGACCTTTTTAAGAGTAAAAATAGAAAAAAATGAGGAGTGACAGTTTTCCAGTAAAACGTGAACTTGTAAAATGAAATTTATAATAAATAGTAAGAGGAAATAAGGGGTATGATTTTTTTTTTAAATGGTGTTATAAAAAACATGTAGTATTTAAGGAAAATATAAGTAATTTCCTTTAATACTTATATGTAGTAAACATATAACTAATATACAAAAGGCTAAAATGTCCAACTCTTTAACTATTATTATCTATTATTGTTGATGGGCAATCAAGAGGTCTTCTGTTTCTGGATACTGGTTGGTTCTCTACACTCCCAAAACAAAAAGGCCCATGACATTTCCTTTTAAGGATGACAACTCTTCATTTGAGTGGATTATTTCTAATGTAAATGCTCCTAATAATTAGTTTATGAGAAGAGATCTTTGGGCCTCACTAATAGGGTCTTTTTGTTTGATTTTGATTGGATGATAATGGGGGACTTCGACACTCCTTTTATCCCCTAGAGAAATGATGGGGTTCTCTTGATTTTATTGATTCTATCCAAGACCTTCATGACCTTGAGTCCACCGGGCCTTCTCTGGATTTGGAAATATTTGGTAAAAGTTTTATTTGGTCAAATACATGCATTTTGGTCCATCTATGAAAAATGTGACTTATTTTCATTAATTAGACTTGGATCAGATCATAGTCTCATCCTTCTCAAATGGGACTCAAGTAAGGCTAGGAAAATTACCCCTTCAGATTTGAAGTGATGTGGGCCTACAACCAAAAATTTAAAGATCTCATGTCTATCTAGTAGAAGCCAGTGTCCATGGTACAACCATGTTCAAATTGGTTAGTAATTGAAAGTGTTAAGGCCAAATTACAGAATTGGAAAAAATCCTCCTCGGTAGTATTTCCTTCAAAACAAGTAGTTGAAAAAACAAATTATGGAAATTTAGAATCATTTTGAGAAAGATGGATGGTCATTAGAGACTAAGTTAAATAGAACATCTTGATGGCTGAACTTCACAAAATTATCTCTAACGAAGAAACCCTCTAAAACAAAGATCTAGAGCTCAATGGATTAAAGAGGGTGACCTCAATACTAATTCTTCCACCAATGTGCCCTTAGACGCAAAAACATGAATTCAATAAGATAATTAATTTACCCAATGGCTTTCTTATTTTCTCAATACAAAATAAGATATTAATAAGAAAGTCATTAATTACTTTTGTTCTATTATGAACCCTACTTTGATATCTGACCCTCCTGTTTCCTAAATTTTTGATTCTCTTTTCAAAAATTCCTAAAGTTCTTTCTCGAGAAGATGTCAAGGGTATGTGTACAAATATCTATTAATGAAGTCAAGAAAGTGACTTTTTCTTTCAACCCATTCAAGGCTTTGGGCCCCGATAGTTTTCATCCCTATTTTTCAAAAAGTTCTAGAATATTGTTGGGACTGATATATTATTGGATTCTAGGGATTTATTCTCTCATGGAGGTATCTTGAAATATCTCAACAATACCTATGTTTTCCCAGTTCCTAAAAACTGTGGAGAAAATAAAATGGAAAATTTATGACCCATTAGCTTTGCAAAAATATTTATAAAATTCTGTTCAAACACTTGAGAAATAAAATAAAAGCTTTCCTTTTTAAAACTTATTCATGCCCATCAAAGAGGCTTTGTCCCAAGGAGGCAAGTCATTGATGTATTTATATATTGGCTCATGAAGCTCTTCAAACCTTGGAGAATGGTAAGCAAGAAAGTATGCTTCTCAAGCTAGACATTTTATAATATTATGATATGGCCGCCTAGCCCTTTCACTCTTTAAATGAAAGTATGACTTTGATGGGAACATTCTCAAATTATTAAATCTTGTGTTCAATCCCCTAAATATTCTATCATGATGAATGGTTCTCTACAAGGTAATTTCTCTATTTTTGGAGGTCGTAGACAATAAGATCCCCTCTCCCAATACCTCTTTATTTTACTTGTGGATATTTTAGGAAGAAGCATTGTTCATAGGGTTTCACAATGAATTGTTAAAGGTTTCAAACCTCTCTCTTCCTTAAGGTTAGTTTCTGATCAATAATTTGTTGATAATATAATCCTTCTAGGTTTGGAAATATTGGTTAATGGTGAAGCTTGGAAATCCATTCTCTTCAATTATGCTCTACTTTCAAGACAGAAAAACAAATCCCCAAAATAGTGTTGTATTCTTCATGAATATACCCCATAACATCCAAATTCACATTGCTAAAATTCTAAATTGTCAAATGTTATCCTTCCTTCAACCTATTTGGGCATGCCTTTATTTGCAGGTAAGGTTGACAACTTTTTTAAGGCTAGTATGTTGAAAAGAATTTAAGTTGAACTGGGTAGTTGAAAAGGTTATATTTTAAGAAATATTTGAAAATTTCACATGCTTTCAAAATCCATTCAAAGTATCTCCATTTATATTGAATAGGAATTTCATATGTCATCTATGTGGATTAAAAATCTAGATCTTATTAAAATAAGGTTTCTTTGTGTTAAGGTTTTACGATCATTGCAAATGTAATAGCACTTCTCATATTGTATGTGTTTTCCAAATGCAACAATCTGTTGCATTTATATTGAGAATGAGCCAAGAAGAGACGTGTCCCTTCATGGGACATGTCTATTCATTATTATGTAATTAATATAATGATAATTATGATTATATGTATACATATATACACAGACACAGACACACACATATATATATATAATATCTCTTGAGTATTATATTAATTTCTCTTATATATATATATATATATATATATACATCTCATATATACTAAATATATATACATATCTTCACTAGTATTGACTAATAGTGTTTATCTGACTGAAGCTACAAAACATCAACACTCCCTCTTAGCCGGGGAAGACTAAACACATGATTAGGATAAGAAGATATCATTTACTATGATACCAGAGATATGGTCTAACTAGGAATATCAAGTCACATGATATTCACCATAACTCAAAAATTTACATAGGTAATGTATCCTTAATGTAAGGTATCATCTATTGTGATCTGTTTTAGCCATCACACGATGTCTATCACAATAGAAGGTCAATGGTCTATTTAAGGAATTGAATCCACCATGCAAGAAATCATCTATTATGATCTATTTCAGCCATCACATGATGTCTATCACAATAGAAGGTCAATGGTCTGTTTAAGGAACTTAATCCACCATGCAATAAATCATCTATTGTGATCTGTTTCAACCATCACATGATGTCTATCACAATAGAAGGTCAATGGTCTATTTAAGGAACTGAATCCACCATGGAATAAATCATCTATTGTGATCTATTTCAGTCATCGCACAATGTCTATCACAATAGAAGGTCAAGTTATTATAAGATCGTCACCTTTCAATAACTCTTACAAAGACAATTGATAATCATTCGGAAGTCATCAATTCCTCATGATTTATAGAAGGCCCATATAGGCATTCATAATTCATAGTCATCTAACAGTTTGACCATTGGAGAGTCCATCTCGATATAGTCTACTCCCTCTAAATCAATACGATCGAGATTATCAAAAGTTGATTTAATCATATCCTCTATATGCTCCCTCTGAAGCTCAAGTTCTTGTTTCAACCTCTTGTCCTCTTTTGAAATGTCATACTCCCTTTGTATCTGGTCTCAATCATCAATTTTTTTGCAAGCATTAAGTTCTTTCTCCCTTGAATGCAATTTTCTTGTGCTTCCCTCTTGAAGGTATGCCAGCAAGAGATTACAAATAGCTCACTAAACTATCTTGACCAAAAATACCAATGATAGAAGCATACAATATTTTTCTAACCAATAGTATAGCATGAATTACAAACTTAAAAATTATGTACATTAATAAAACATAAAATACTTATCTTTTATAAATTTCAAGTATTCCATTTTGTAAGGTGAGCCCATATGGAAAAATATCATGCTAATTCATAGAATGATGTTGTCATTCTTGAACATTACCATAAATCTTCACATGAACTATATTGAATATCCAAAGTTTATATACACTATCACAACCTTCAATCTTATTAGATCTCCCTTCAAGCAGTTAGGATTTTAAGGAAGGAACCTCGCTCTTTTACAAAAATTTTTGCATAGACCCGTACACATTTGGTCATACCTTTTGAAACATTTATTTTATTTACAATCACTTCGGTGAGATTCTTCTAAATTTGGTCCCAAAAAACATATCCAACAATTAGACAAATCCAACGGTGCATTTATGAGATATGGTCCTCATGCTAAGACTGTATTTTCTCAGACAGTCACACATTCACCATCAACAAACTACTCTCTTACATTTGCAACTTGGCTCTGATACCATGTTAAGGTTTTAGGATCATTGAAAATATAATAGCACTTCTCATATTGTATGTGTTTTCCAAATGCAACAATCTCTTGCATTTATATTGAGAATGAGCCAAGAAGAGACGTGTCCCTTCATGGGACATGTCTATTCATTATTATGTAATTAATATAATGATAATTATGATTATATGTATACATATGTACACACACACACACACACACACACACACACACACACACACACATATATATATCTTGAGTATTATATTAATTTCTCTAATATTTACATAATATATATATATATATATATTTAAGTATATATATACATCTCATATATACTAAATATATGTACATACCTTCACTAGTATTGATTAATAGTGTTTATCTGATTGAAGCTACAAAACATCAACACTTTGGTCTGTAATGGAAGTCAAAAACAAAATATCTCTTTACTGAATGAGAGAATGCCTATTGTCCTAAACAAAATGGAGGATTTAATGTGAGAAATCCTAGTCTTCTAAACTTATCCCTTTTGACAAAAATATAATACAAATTTATGAATAGTTTAGTTGATTGGTCGAATATCTTGATCTCCAAGTATCTTAAGAACAATGGAGGTTTAAGCTTCCTTGAAAAATGTTTGCATCGAGGATCAACTATCTGGAATAATTTATTCAAAACTATTCTTCTTGTCATACAAGGATGTATTTGGCAAATAGGAAATGGGTAGAAAGTTATCTTTTTGAAAGACTCATGGATCTTGACTGCTCCCCTATAATTCCACCCTACTTTTTATGCCCTAGAAAGAGAACTATCTAATAGACCTGGATCTTGGGTGTATGAATATTGTCCTAATATCTCTACTCCCCCCTCAAGGAGAATTGATCCATTATGGTTTTATTGTCCTCTCTAGTTGGTGGTGGTTGAACTCTTGTTTCTTAATTCTTTAAGATTTTATAGATTAGATCTTCAAGAGAAGCTAATTTGGTGATCTTCTAATGATCAATTATACTTTGCTAAAACTAGTTACAAACTACTCTCCCCTCTATGGCCCAAAGAGCTTAATTAGATAAATGTAAGAAATTCTAAGGTTATATCAAAAATTAATTTCTTGTGGTGGATAGTTTTCCACAGGAAAACCTAATATCCCTAATTTTTATATAGTGTCCTAATTAAGTTGATTAATTAAGTTGTCCTAAAATTTAAATAATATCACAAAGAATTATTTAATTAATTAATTTAACAATTAAATAAAGGGACAAAAATAATAAAATAATAAAGAAATCATGTTAGGCCATTGTAACCTTCTAGATACTTCTTGGAGCCCTTTATAAGGACATGGCCGACATCATAGGAAATGGTCCTGGACTCTATATTTCATGTATATTTACAACTCTAGTTGGAATTGAGTATTGTTTAACATTTTTGAGGTGCAAGATCCTCCCTATTCTAGCATTTATAGTTTTAGTCAGAGTTACTCCTCACCCTAGTCTACTTATTGCTCCAACTCTGATGTATATTTAGATATATCTATATTATATATCTATTAGTATGTGTTGATCATATATGCGGCTGGTTGCATAATCATTTGTGATTACCAATTTGATCTTGTTATAAAAATACATTGTATTGATTGATTTGTGCATTACGCTCTAACATGTTGTGTCCATAATTAAGTAAGGAGCCATCCAAATGTCATATGGGTGAGAAGGTTGAATTTTTGTACAGTTGGAGATCTCATTACTATGTGAGGCTTTCAAGACATAGTTGTCATCATGTTAGAGTGAATTAGGAGTGTTATATGAGAACATCTTGTTATGCAGAGGAGAGAAAGGTTTTGTCATATGGGAAAGATTTTTTCTATATAGGATAGATAAATTTCCCTATGTGTGAAAGTATAGGCACATATGAGTACATTTGACCATAGGGGTTGGGAGACAAGTGATGTATGGGTTGTTTACCATACAAGGTGGCCTTAATGTGAGGTGACTTATCCAATGGGTGATACTAGTGCCATACTAGTGGAAAGGTGGTGTTGTATGGTCAAACCCATGATGGGAACATTATAGGTAATCAGGGTTAGTGATCCTACTAGCCTATAGGGAGAATTATGGCACCTAGTGATGGAATGGGAAACACACATGTGGATATGATTGCCCTATTGAGGGATTTGATAAGAAGTCAACAACAACTCATTAACACCCTAGCAAGAGGATAAAAATAGTTTGAGGAGAAGCTAAATCATTTAATACAAGAAATGTTGAAGGGAGCTTCATGGAAGTTCATTTCAAGGTTCATAATGTGATCAACATTCCTTCTAAGGATCGAAGAAATATAGAGGCCTACTTTTGTTGAGTCATTGAAGCAATTCAAAAAATATTGGGTTGATGGTTGATGGAAGATGGACATATCTCTCAAGGCCTACATAGATTTGATAATGAGGTATGATCGATTCCCATCCAAGAGTAATAGAGACTGCAACAAAAATCTGAGACAAAATATTAGCAATGAGAATAATAGGCTATATGGAATCACGATCCCTAAAGAGGATAAACAGATTATCATAATTTCACTCGAAGATTATCATAATTTTTACAATTATTCTACTCATTTATTTACTTTATTAATTAACTAAATAATATTTATAAATTTATTTAGCACATTTTAAATACATTAAAATATAAAATGCTATAATCTTAAAAAATAATCATGTATTTAATAGAAAATAAAAATATTCATTTTTATGAGCTACTTATTTAACTATATATTTATTATTAAATATTATATTTTGAAAATTAGATAGTTATTAAAATTATATGATAAAATAATTGAACTATGTTAAGAATGCTTATTATTAGACCTTTGGCATTTCTAAAGAAAGATCAAACTTAATATTTAATTTTGATGGCTACCATAATATGTAAAGAAAGGTCAAGCTTAATGGCCATACCCCCTCCCACTTATTTAATTAATTTCTATTTTTAATAAAAACTCTCAATTTAATTTATTTAAGTAAACAGAGATTTGAGAGGAAAATGATAATAAATGTATAAATAGATAAAATTAGTTGGAGGATAAGATTTTAGACAAAGTTTTTAATTGCTACATTAGATCTAGGTATGTTTTAATCATACTTTTATTCTAGTCATTAATTAAATAAATGTTTTTCTAATCAATTTATGTATTTTAACTTTATTTATTCTTTAGTTAAATAAATATTAATTATACATTTATTTCTTTTTCTATTACATTTATTATTTTTGTAAAGAGGGGTAAACACTTTTTCCTTAGAATTATGGTCGATCTATCACTATTATTTTTACAATTAAATTAATAGATTATTTTTATTAATTAACTAATTAATTAATTTCAGTTAATTAATTAATTAATTAATTTCAGTTAATTAGTGTCTATTAGTTTTTTAATTAATAGTTGTCAACTTAATGGTAGGGCATCTATGCATCGTTTGGTACCCCCCTAATAGATACATGTTTGTTCACATTGTTGTGACCATATGTAGACCCAAAAACACATGGTTGGTATGGTCCACTAAAAAAGGACCTTTTCTATCTTTATTACCTATTCGGTAGTTGTATCAAAAACTTGTCATCATTAAACAAGTGTCCCTTTCCCATGTCTAACTAAGACCTTGTCTAAAGTCATTGAATTCAAACACCTGCTAAAAGTCAAACAATTTTTTCATATCGTCCACTCATTTTAAATTAGCCTCTTAATCCTAGCCATTCACATAAGGATGTTGCCCTAATGTTTATTCTAGCCCTAGTCTTTATCCTTCGAGTGACGCATACCCCAACTTTGATCCAAAGCCCTAATCCTCATTTAATCTTAACCATTCATTACCAAATCCATCCTCACCCTTAATTTTTATTTTACACATTCTATAAATTATAAGTTTCTCCTTGAATTTGGAAATCTCCTTTTATCATAATCTCATGCTGCAGAATTTCTATCTGTTCATATCATTAGTCTGTGATCTCTCACCATAACAAACCTATCATTGTGCTATTGGTTAAAGTCCATAGAAGCAAATCAAATAGAACTAGTTTAGCTCATCAAGAGGCGTGGAGATGGTTTGAGGTTTTCTTTTTGGAACTAAGTTAGCTCATCAGGAGGCGTTGAGATACTTTGAGGTTTGATTTTTATACCTTTTCCTTTATTTTTATCCCAGTCATTTTCATTTTCATTAATATTTACAAAGTCATTTCTTTTACAGCACCAACATCCCTCTAGTACTCCAGAATTTACAAAGAAAAATTATGGCCGCTAAAAGAAATGGATTAGGGCTAAATGATCTCCCAGATAGCTTGCTGCTCATTGTTCTGAGCAAAATTCCCTTGAAGCAAGCAGTGCGTTCCTCTCTTGTTTGTAAGAGATGGAAATTTCTTTGGACATGCTTACCCAGCCTTAAGTTTTCATCAAGTGATTTCTCTTCCGCTTCATGCAGCTACGTTATTGATAATATTTTAGAACATCACTCAGCTTCCCTTGAACTTTTTGAGTTTAGCACTACCTTCTCATATGAAATTAGTAACAAGATTTATGAGTGGATTGGCCTTGTTGCTTTCAAAGATGTGAAAGAGATTAAAATTGAAGATAACACCTTAAACAATTTTTTGCTTGTTGAGGTTCCCACAACAATTTTTTTATGCTGCAGCCTCACATCTTTGACTGTCAAGAATTTTTTTCTCAGAAATGTACCCAACTATTTTGTTGGCTTCACTTGCCTCCAAACACTCAATTTTGAGAAAGTTAACCTAAATGACAAAATCATTGAAATCATGTTGAGGTTGTGTCCAGTGTTGAAGGTTTTAAGCATTCTTAATTGCTATGGACTCAGGAGATTAAATATATGTTCAGACAATCTGGTTTCCCTAAAAATCTCCTCTCAGATCGATGCAATAATAGCAAATTGCCGAAAATTGGCGAGCCTTGTATTAATAAAAAGATACGCTTATACGGTTGAGATGGAATTCTGCTTGCCGGCATGTTTAAGCTTATCTACAGACACAATTACTTTGGTGAACTTGATTCTTAGGCACGATGCATCGTTTCTAAGCGAATTTCCCAACTTAGAACAAATGTGCATAGACAACGCCAACTATTCTAAATTGGTAAGTTTTTAAATCATATTCTGCAATATTGGTTATTTCTGGTTATTATGTTTGATTTTTGTATTTGAAATTCTTGCTTTGCTCTATGGATGTAATGCAGCCGTGGGATAATGCCCTAATTCCAGAAATCTCAGCATCTTCATCACTGGAAAACCTAAAGCAAGTTCATCTGAATATGACCCGATTTTACGACCCTACTCCTTTTCTTGACTATTTACTTCCACGCGCTCCTGCCATGAAGAGTTTATTGATTTTCCGAAAAAACGGATTCGATGGCACTAAGGCTCAGCGATTTTTCAACAAGGTATTGAAGTTTCAGCGAGAATTTAAAGACATCAAGATTTTCTTATCGCGAGATACTGTAAGGGAAGGGAGATGCCTCAACTGCAATCTTAAGGAATTTATTTGATATGTGGTGGTGAAGAAGAACACAGATATCTCTCCGTGTTTACTTAATGTTTCTGTATACAGCTTATTTTGATTACTTTTGAAATAAAGGCGACGAAGTATGTATCAAATTTTATATGAACTTATTCAGCGAAGACTAAATTTTAATGATTCAGCGAATCATTCATATTATATTTTCTACCCACCACTTTCTCTTATGCGAGGTATTTTTATTTTTTCTGATCCTTCCGTTTAGTGCTTTTACTGTTTCGTTTTTGTTCTGCAGTCTTGTCTTTTGCTGTTCTTACGGGAAAAAAATTAAAGAATATTCAGCAATAAAGCTGAGCCACACTTAAATGATTGATATGTTTATTTTGTAGGTGGATGGAGTGGAGATAATTTAGACAGACTCTAAAATAAATAGACAGATTTATAAATTCAGTGCTACAGCACCATTCTTCTGTAATGAATTCTTACATCTTCTTAGAATGCTATAGCATTCTTCCTTCACTCATGATCCATATTGATGATAAAATGCTTCCATAATAATCCATTCTAGATTGATAGTCAATCCTCTAGAGTTTTCTATAGCTGACATATAATTTTTATATCTCACCTACTGCCCACATACTAGCAATAGTTTAAAATTATATTTCTATGGTAGAAATTATCACATATCTCTAGAATGTTCCAACTTGCGCTCGTTATTTCTAATTATGTTTGATGCGAGTATGGTGATTGATAAGACATTTGATTACTTAATGAATAAAACTTGGAAGCTTTTCAGCTTTGATGGTCTGTAGCCTGTTAATTCTGTTAGTTTGTAAGTCTTCCACAGTCAGTTCAAACTGTAGTCAGTTAGAGTCGGCATGTGCTAAAAGAAGAAATTTCCAAGCTCAGTTTATCTGTTGAAACTTTGTCTCCATAATTCCTGTACTCTGTCCTCTTTACGTTTCCTTCAGATGTAGGCGGCTAAACTAAACAGAACAGAAGGTTGAAGATATAAGTATAAATTGTTATTTCTCCGCTGGTGAAATGTGAAGAGTTGATCAATAATGGTACCATCAAAACAGATAAATCGTGCATTAGAGTTGTAATAAAATAATGGGAAAATTATGTACATCTCACGTGAGCCAATAACAGTGAAATTTAAATTCAATTTAAAGAGAGTTGTACCTCTGTTAATTTGTTCAGTCTAGGGTTGTAAGGTTGTGGACGTTAGGCAGGTTATGACCATGGCTTCATAACCGACTTTCCTTTCTCAATCAATAAAATATTGGTTTTTTCACATCAAAAGCTCGCTCATTTGGTCATTCCTTTGCATCTTGGTTCTGAATTTTGTTCTTACTCCAAATATTTGCTTACTAGATTTCTGAATTGTAAACACAATCTTGTATAGAGATTATATCCTTACTGGAGTGTTTTTCTCCATGCAAACCTAGAACGGGGCGAGATGAATGGCACGCACAATGAGATGAAGATGTATGAATGATCTGGCAGAAGTAGACGATCAGAATTAGGTATCAACAAAAACATCAATACATGCAAAATTAGTAATGCCCACAAATTATACATACAAAGCTGGAAGAAACGCCACACAGAAGTTCACCCAAACAATTGCGAAGAAGGAGAAAAATGTGCAAACAAAATTACATGCATAGAAAAGAACATACCCGTGCAAAAAATCACAATGCGTTTTTTAATGAAAACAAACACTTGGATATGGAAGATACATTCTTAATAAGTGTCTTCACAATTTACAAGTTTCAGACTTCAAAGGCGCAAACAAAAACAAAAACAATAGCTGGCAACCGCAAAATGAGCAGTTGATAGAAGGCAGTGGAAATAATGTATCTACAAAATATGATGCAGTGTGAATTAAACATTAACAACTTCAATATGATGCAGTGTCATTTGAAAGCATGAAAAGAAATGGAGCTTTTCTCATCAAGTTCGAAGCGCAAGCCTGGTTTTGAAATTAATTCAAAAATAGGTTTTACAGAGATCGGAAACCTAAAAGTAACATAAACAGATAAAGCAATAAAGAGCAGGTAAAACAGAAAGGGGAACAAACACCCTAGACTAGCTAAAATCTACAGCACATGAAACAGAAAGAGAACCTGAAAAACCAAAAAGTTACTGCCATCCTTTCAGAATTTGGATGGAGTCTTCCATCTTTTTCTCCAGCACTGTCGTTTTTTATTAGACTCTCCGTGAGCCCCAAAATTTCCTTACTCGAGGAGGTATCAGGGCTCATTTTCGCTTTGGTTTTGGATCTTGGGCCTTTCCCCTCAGTGTTAAGATTCTGCATGGCTTTCCATTCATTCTTCTCTAGCATGTCAACCAGCGAATGAAGATTACTCATAGCAGACTTCATGCCTTCCATCAATGCTCAAGAAGATTTTCCAGTGCTCTTTCAACACATTCAATCCTGGCCACTAATTCAATAGGGGTGTAGAAATCCTTAGAGTTATCATAGTCCTTACCCCTATTATCACCTTTCTCTAGAAGATTTTGATACTTAGCCTCAAGGTCACTATTCAGACCCTTAAGCTTCTCAATTTTCTGATAACCCTTATCTGAAAAAGATGCATGGTTTCGATAAGAGCATCACCCAAAAATTCATAGCAGGATGGAGGAACAATTCAGTCACGATTGATCAATGGCAGGCATATCATCCTCAATGTGGAGATTATAGCTCAGGCAACTGGTTTACCCATGTCTGGTCTGAAATTTTACATAAATAGTAAAGTTTCCAAAATGGCTGCTAATAAATTCCCTAAGTCTGAAAAAGAAAGGGATTCTATTGTTAAAAAGAAGGGTTTTTATGTTGTTCATAAAGAAAGTACAATAATAATATGGCAAAAGACGGCCTAAATTATTATATTTATTTTAATATTTGTGAATATTTAATATTTGATTTTTTTTCTATGATAGAAACAAAGACTTTTAAAGAGTAAAAAATAGAAAAAACACATGCAAAATTCAAAATCAGCAAACATGGATGAGCAAGAAATTTGTAAGATTGAAAAAAACAATCAGAAATTTGTATGTATATATATAGAAAAAAATGAGGACTCACAATTTTCCGGTAAAATATGAAAGTAAAATGAAATTTATAATAAATAGTAAAAGGAAATAAGGAGTATGATTTTTTTTTTAAATTAGTGTTATTAAAAATATGTAATAAAAGGAAAATATAAGTAAATTTTCATTAATACTAATATTATAAGAAGCTTTCTACAAACCAAGTAAATGAAAATGCTCGTGACATTTCCTTTTAAGGATGACAACTCTTCATTTGAGTGGATTCTTTCTAATGTATATGCTGCTAATAATTAGTTTCTAAGAAGAGATCTTTAGGCCTCGCTAATAGGGTCTTTTTGTCTCATTTTGATTGGATGATAATGGGGGATTTCAACGTTCCCTTTTATCCTATAGAGAAATGATGGGGTTCTCTTGATTTTACTGATTCTATCCAAGACCTTTATGACCTTGAGTCCACCAGACCTTCTCTTGGATTTGAAATTATTTGGTAAAAGTTTTATTTGGTCAAATACATGCATTTTGGTCCATCTATGAAAAACGTGACTTATTTTCATTAATTAGACTTGGATCACATCAGAGTCTCATCCTCCTCAAATGGGACTCAAATAAGGCTAAGAAAATTCTCCCCTTCAGATTTAAAGTGATGTGGACCTACCACCCAAATTTTAAAGATCTCATGTCTCTCTGGTAGAAAGCCAATGTCCATGGTACAACCATGTTCAACTCAGTTAGTATATTGAAACGTGTTAAGGCCAAATTACAGAATTGGACCAAATCCTCCTTTAGTAATATTTTCCTTCAAACAAGTAGTTGAAACAACAAATTATGGAAATTTAGAATCATTTTGAGAAAGATGGATGGTCATTGGAGACTAAGTTAAAATAGAACATCTTGATGGCTGAACTTCACAACATTATCTCTAAAGAGAAAATCTTCTAAAAACAAAGATCTAGAGCTCAATAGATTCAAGAGGGTGACCGTAATACTAAATTCTTCCACCAATGTGCCCTTAGACACAAAAACATGAATTCAATAAGAGAATTAATTTACCCAAATTGCTTTATTCTCAATACAAACTAAGATATTAATAAGGAAGTAGTTAATTACTTTTGTTCTATTATGAACCCTACTTTGATATCTAACCCTCCAGTTTCCCAAATTTTTGATTCTCTATTAAAGAATTCCTAAAGTTCTTTCTCGAGAGAATGTCAAGGGTATGTGTACAAATATCTATATTGATGAAGTCAAAAAAGTGACCTTTTCTTTCAACCCATGCAGGGCTTTGGGCCTCGATAGTTTTCCTCCCCATTTTTTCAAAAAGTTCTAGGATATTGTTGGGACTGACATATTCTTGGATTCTAGGGATTTATTCTCTCATGGAGGTATCTTGAAAGATCTCAACAATACCTATGTTGCCCCAGTGCCTAAAAAATGTGGAGTAAATAAAATGGAAAATTTATGACCCATTAGCCTTTGTAAAAACATTTATAAGATTATGTTCAACCACTTGAGGAACAAAATAAAACCTTTCCTTTTTAAAATTTATTCATGCCCATCAAAGAGGCTTTGTCCCAAGGAGGCCAGTCATTGATGTATATATATTGGTTCATGAAGCTCTTCAAACCTTGGAGAATGGTAAGAAATAAAGTATGCTCCTCAAGCTAGACATTTCAAAAGATTATGGTATGGCCGCCTAGCCCTTTCACTCTTTAAATGAAAGTATCTTTGAAGGGAACATTCTCAAAATTATTAAATCTTGTGTTCAATCCCCTAGATATTCTATCCTGATGAATGGTTCTCTACAAGGTAATTTCTCTATTTTTGGAGGTCTTAGACAATAAGATCCCCTTCCCCCATACCTCTTTATTTTACTTGTGGATATTTTAGGAAGAAGCATTTTTCATAGGGTTTCACAATGAATTCTCAAAGGTTTCAAACCCTCTTCTTCCTTGAGGGTAGTTTCTGATCAATAATTTGTTGATAATATAATCCTTCTGGGTTTTGCAATATTGGTTGATGTTGAAGCTTGAAAATACATTCTCTTCAATTATGCTCTACTTTCAAGATAGAGAAACCAATTCCCAAAATAGTGTTGTATTCTTCATGAATACTCCCCATAATATCCAAATTCACATTGGTAAAATTCTAAATTGTCAAATAGTTATCCGTCCTTCAACCTATCTAGGCATGCCTTTATTTACAAGTAAGGTTGACAACTTTGTTAAGGCAAGTATGCTGTAAAGAATGCAAGTTGAACTGGGTTGTTGAAAAGGTTATATTTTAAGAAATGTTGAAAAATTTTGCATGCTTTTGAAATCCATTCAAAGTATCTCTATTTGTATCATGTATAGATCTTTCATATGTCATCTATGTGGGTTACAAAACTAGATCTTATCAAAATAAAGTTTCTTTGGTCTGGAATGGAAGTAAAAAAAAAAACTATCTCTTGTTGAATGAGAGAAGGCCTATTGTCCTAGAAACAAAATGGAGGATTTACTGTGAGAAATCCTAGTCTTCTAAACTTAGCCCTTTTGACAAAATTATATTGGAATTTTATCAATAGTTTAGTTGATTGGTTCTATATATTTATCTCTAAGTATCTTAAGAACAATGGAGGTTTAAGCTTCCTTGAAAAACCGTTGCCTCAAGGATCAAATATCTGGAATAAATTATACAAAACTATTCTTCTTCTCAGACAAGGATGCATTTGGAAAATAGGAAATGGGTAGAAAGTTATCTTTTGGAAAGTCTCATGGATCTTGACCACTCCCCTATAATTCCACCCTACTTTTAATGCCCTAGAAAGATAACTATCTAAAAGACCTGGATATTGGGTGTATGAATACTGGCATAATACTTCTACTCCCTACTCAAGGATAATTGATCCGTTATGGTTTTATTGTCCTCTCCTGTTGGTGGTGGTTGAACTCTTGCTTCTTAATTCTTTAAGATTTTATAGATTAGATCTTCAAGACAAGTTGATTTGGTGATCTTTTAATGATGGATTGTACTTTCCTAAAATTGGTTACAAACTACTCCCCCCTCTATGGCCCCAAGAGCTTAATTAGATAAATGTATGAAATTATAACCTGTTATATACAAAAATCATTTCTTCTCATGGATAGTTTTCCATAGGAAAAACTAATATCCCAAATTTTTATAAAGTATCTTAATAATGTTGATTAATTAAATTGTCCTAAAATTTAAATAATATCATAAGGACTTATTTATTTAATTAATTTAATAATTAAATAAAGGGGAAAAAAAATAAACTAATATAGAAATTATGTTAGTGTTGGGATTATGGAAAGATGTGTACTGAGAGGGGAGGGGTGAATTAGTGCCCTTAAAACTTTTCGAACTGAATCTTTGCAAACATGAATATCATTAACCGACTGTATCAACATACATCCAAAACATAATTGAAATGTAAATGCATGTAATCTAATCAATAAACAATTCATGAAACTTCATATAGATAAACCAAGTACTTTGGTATCACAGAAACCCTTGTTAGAAGGTTAAAATTATGGTGGGGATGGCACCCAAAAAGCTTCACTACTGGAGTAACAAAGTTCACGGCTAAGGCTACAAATATTGTGATCACTTCTTGTGATCTTACCCTGTTAGGAGTAATAATAAGATCAACTAGATTCTCCCGATTAGAGGATTTTAACAACACAATATATGTGTGCACTCGGTTAAGAGATCTACAAGAGAACTATTAATTTCACTCTGTTAGGAGATTTTGAGTCTGCTACAATTGGTAAAGAGTGACAATAGGATTGATCTATAAATAGAAACTTAATCTTTCCTGAATCAGATATGTAAAGTACTTATATGTTATCACCATTATGTGATTGATTTCTTCAATGAATAGTTATCAATAGCCTTTTTTTTACTGATAAACTGAATAGTCCTTCAATGCTTTGTAAATGAAAACCCTATCTTATCTTCAGATTTCTTCCACTATGGCAGATAATACATGTGTTACATGTCAAAATGAAATTCTTACAAATTTATATCAAATTGATCCGCCTTGTGTTCTGCTTGGTGTATAGGCTCTGTGTATTGACCGGCTATCCTATCTTGTCTCCTTTACTGACTATATGATTGAATGATACTAATGACAACCATTAATGCTCTTTAGGATTAATATTCTCCCCCTTTCACATTAGTATCAAAAACTTTATGTATATGTACCTACTTCAAATATTTGAAACTTAACCAAAAATTATGAATCTATGTGAACTCCACCTTTGTACATGCTCTCGGTGTGAAGTACATACAAGAATATATATATATATTCCCCCTTTTTTGAAATTAATACCAAAAATGTACTCACAACTTATCAAAATTGTTCTAATGGGTTTTCTTCAATGTAAGCAAGAGGTTTTCCCATTCCTCCTTAAGATTCTCAAGAGCAGTGTGCTCTAATCCAACTTGTGCATGCATATCAAAAATATTTTCTAACACTGATAACTTCGGGGTGACATCTAAGTCTTTTTCCTTATTCATATGTTGTTGTATCACCTTGAGGTGTGGAAGTATCTCTGCCTATAGCTCAGTTACTTGATCTTTGATCTTATCTTGTTCTTTTCTCAACTCTAATCTTAACTACTAAATTTCTTGAGCTTTTGCATAAGGCTCATAAAATGCATTTGGCTTGGTTAAAATTTTATCTGCACTAACCTTGATATCTTCATCTAGCTTGTTTATCTTTTCACTAATCTCTATAGTAAAGTGGTCTATAGTGCATAGCTTGTGCAAAATTGTAATAACTTGTTGAATAATATTGTCAAGCTCAGTTATTACCTCAGATAATTTTACCTTATTTATTGCCACTTCCTGGTTGATTCATTCTGCTAATTTCAACTTTATTTTGGCCTCTTCTCACTCTTCAATTCTCTTCTCTGCATCTATGTCTAGAGCATTGAGGTGGTCGGTTAGAGTAGAAAGTTGATCAATGATTTGACTTGCCTCATCAACATTGATATCAGAGACTACTTGCATTAAAATCTCTCTAACATCCTCTAAGACCTTCTTGTGTTTACTTTCTTGTCTTAGTTTTTCCCATGCAACATTCCTTGTGGACAATTCTTCATATCTTCTTAATGCTTTAGGGTCTATAGTCCTCGGGTCACATGTACGGATTTCTATAATTTTATCTAATGTGACTGGACCCTTACCATATTTTTTATTTTTCTTCTTGTCTAGTGTGGTAGATTTTCCATATGGTACTAGAGCTTTGGTCTCTGAATTTGACTTTTCTTGCACGGTAGACACGCTCTCTTCCTTATCTTGTCATTTGACTTGTGTTTTAGTTTCATTTCCTTGGGCTTCTTGTTTGATGTCTATTGTAGATGTATCCACATGTGTTTCTTTCTCAGGATCTTTTCTTTATAATTATTTATTTTCAAGCTCATTGGTGTGTTTTTGTTCTGCTACACCCTGTCCCTCGATTGTGTCTTTTTGCTGCTCAGGTGTACTATCCTTGGGTTGCCCTTGTGTAGAAATGTCAATTTCTTGTACTAATATCAAAAAATTACCTAGTATATCTATTGTGTCTACCTTTATAGGTTGATCTTCTCCAGTGTTACCTTTAGCTATAGTGATGTCTTCATCATCCTTTGGGTCATCATCAGGATCTCCATGTGTAATGTCTTCTATCAAGACTTCATATGTCCTAGTTGTTACTAATTGCTCAAAAGTATCCTGTGTATCCTCTTCAATATATCCAACCAGATAGAAATCCTCAGCATAAGTTTCATCTTGTGGCTCAGTGTCAGATATATGAATTGGATCATTGGTTGCTATATCATAATCATCTGAGTGGACTCCTTTTCCTTTCCTTTTCTCTTCCTTATCGGGTATTATAGCCAATGCAAGTTTATTTTCTTCTACCCCTGATTCCAAAAATTTTGCCCATAGAAGCTTGTTGTTCTCATCAACTTCCTCAAGTTTACCGACCAAAATATTAAGTTCTCTACCTTTCATCAAAAATTGATTGGAATATTTCTTCATCAGCTCATCAATCTTGGTACTGTAAGAGTAGGCATTGCCAAAATCAGAGAATGTTCCCTTAGTTTCTTTTCTGTATGCAAGGTGTATGTCCACCTTGAAAATACCTTCTCATAAAGTTCCTTAGGGATATATTTGTTATAATCAATAGGTAATCTCTTAAATTTAATCAACATCTGGATGATAGCCTCTTCAATTTTCTCTTGATCCTTGGTAGACATATATACATACCGAATCATCTTAGGGTGAGTAAGGCTACCCATCTTTTATATTATTGGCTAACTCATCTACTAACTATCTCTTATTTACAACAACTTTAAACTTACTTTGATCATCTTCTTCATCATCTTCATCTATATCATCTTTTTCTCTTATCAGTCTTCTCCTCTTCTTAGGTTGCTCGGTGGTGACTTGTACACCTCTTTTCATTTTCTAATAAGTTTTACTGGGAGTATGCCTAATAATTTTAGTTATTTCTTTCTTGACGGGTGGAGATGCGGCTATAGAGGATCTTTTCCTCACTCGTGTAGGTGTTTATGATTGTTTCCTCTTCCCTGTGGCCTTTATCGGTGCAACTTGAATTTCCTTATCTGACTCAGTATCCTACTCATGTTCATTGTTGCCAATTAAAAGTTGTTCCTCGGTTTCTTCTTCAACCAACTTATCTGCTATTTCTCCTTCTTCTTCCTCATCTTCTCTAAATTGTTTCACTAATGTTTACATCATCTTTTTAGATTTTCTACTAACCTTCACTCTGACTAGATCCATTTTTTTCCTTAACTTAGCTTCTTCACAATTTCCAAAGCTAGTATCTTTTGGATATTTCATGGGCTTGACCAGTGTGCCTTAATTGACCTAGAAGCTCGGTCAATATCTAGTTCATAGCCCATTGGAGGTAACCAAGTAGTTATTGGCTCAACTACTTTGATTAAGGTGGTGTTAGTATCCACCAAGAAACATATTTCCTCTTTGTATTTCTCAAATAATTGATATGGAATCTTGCTTCTTTTATGCATTCTACTCTTAAACTTTCCAAAGTAATCATCCATGACAGTTACAAAATTCTGACCTAGATTTTGGATGAACTCACTTATTTGTATGATAACTGATCAGTCGACATCCCAGACAACATTACTGATAGATGGGAAGTAGTTCTTCAAGTAGAAAAATATACATACCAGTAATGAGCCAAACTTACATGTATTAGTCTTTGCTACCCGATTGGCTCTCATGTTCTCTTCCAATTGTCTCAATAGTATCTTGGTGAGGTCTAACTATAGACCTTTCTTAACAATCTTATATGCAATATCTAGTGCTCCACATGGTACATTTTTGGGCCTGCTAGATTGAAATATATTTTAGCCAATGATATAGGCTCCAAACATTATTTCTAGAAATCAATGATGGTATTTACTCTCATTCCTTTTCCATCCCATTCTGATCCTGTGAGCTTCTCAGTTTCAACCGTTAGTGGATTCTTGATTGCCTTCGCCTTGTCATTAGTGGGGTAATTGGTGAACACATGAATGATATCCTTTGATAATTTTACCAGCTCATCCAACCACATTTTTCCTTCATGTACACGGATAAGTACAACCCTAATCCATTCATATTTGAACTTGGATGAAGATGCCATCATATTTTGAATTTAGGGCTTTCACAAAATCACAATAAAATAACTCGGTAGTTGATAACTTACTTGGATTGATAGTAAACTATTTAGGATCTTCTCAAATCATTCTTGAATGCTCAAGAAACTCTTCCTCAAATTCACTCAAATCACTTTGTTTCTTCTCATGATTATTGTGTGTCAAAATGACTTGCATCGACATCTATTTATACTAAAAATCTCTTTTCTCGCTCAAAATTTTGTATTAAATACTTTACCAACCATAGCTCGGTAAACATAGTGATCATCGGTTATCACTCTTAAAACTTCCACTCGGTTAACATTAGATATTTCTCAGTTGATACTTCAACTTGGTTAACCTTTCCATTTTTACCAACTAACAATCTTTTACTTAGTCATTCTTTTACAGACTAAACACATTTTAAGCTCAGAACATACAATACCCCAGTGCATCTTATTTCATGCTGACTAGGTGTTCACTCAATAGATATAAGGAAGTATTGTAAAATATAACTGATTGAAATTCAGTTCCATACATACCTTAATTTCTTAAGTGGAGGTGGTGAAATCACCTAATCCAAAAGATGAGGTGTCACCGACTGTAGTGCTTGATCCAACATTGTCATTTGATGCTTTTCTCCACATTTGATTCCTTATCCTTATGATTTCTTCAATTATGTTTCCATTAGCATTTACCTTTGGTGCTTAGTCTTTGTAGTCTTTGCAGCCTTTTCTTACATGAGTGGTCTTGTAACAATGCAAACATGTCTTTCTAGAACTTGTCTAATTTTGATATCTTCCTCTCCAGTTCTCGCTTAAGCAATTTCCTACAATATGTCCATATCTACCACATGCTGTGCAATTAACCCAAGGGTTTTAATCCCAAGTATATGCATTACCTTTCCTTCTCTGTTGATATGTCTTGTTATGTTATTTTGGTTTCCAAACTTGCTTCATCTTTGTCTTGCATTCCTGTGATATGTGTCCATGCATGTAGCAAGTGCGACAGTGTTTTTCCATGTAGTATTTCTTGGGTGACCTATTCAACTTTGTTCTACACTCATGTGCTTGATGTCCATACTTATTATAGTTATAATAATAACCATTAAATTTAGGAGTAGTTTTAGGAATACCTTTTTCTTTGCTTCTACAAACATTTGATGTGTGGCCTAGTTTTCCACAATGATAGCATGAGAGCTTCTTTGGCCTTGGATTAGCATAGGAACTCTTCTATTTAGCTTGTTTTGATAATTCTCCCTGCTTGGTATAGCCTAAACCAGTAGTGTTTTCAAGTCTTTTCTGACTGATTAGGAATTCATCCATCATTTTTGTACTTTCTTTAGATTTCTTGATCATATCATTATATTTCTATTGAATCTTTTCTTCAATTTTTAATCTTTCATTTTCTTCTCTCAATTCACCATTGTATCCCAATTTCCTAGTAAGCTCACTATTTACTTGGTTGACTTCTTGAATCATTACAACCATCTGATTGGAGATTTCAAATTTATGCTCGATGAGTCTCATTATCTCAGATTCCTTCTCTTCTATCTTTTTAGTCATTTACCTCCTATCTTCAATTGCTAAATTTCTTACTTGTTCAACCTTCCTTGCATTGTTCATGACATCAATCATTCTAACTATTTGTGTCTCTTGACTGATCTGCAATGCTTTTACTTGTTCAGTAAGATGTTGATTCTTTTAAGATAGATCTGATATGGTTCCTTCAGATGCATCAAATATGCTACCAAATCCAGATCCAGATGCCTCAAATGGATCATCTATCTCTTCTTCATGATAATTGATCTCATTGTACCGAAATTCCATATCCTTCCTTTTGACCAGTAACTCTTTAAGTTTCTTTTTGCCTTCTTTTAATTGTTCAATGTAAATCTGCAATTGCAATTTCTAATTTTCAATAGTTTTATCAAGCTTATACCTTTCCATCATTTAGATCTTTTTTCTTCAGTGATTAAACTTCCAAAACAAGAGAACTAGCTTTGATAATGGAATTATTGGGATTATGGAAAGATATGTACTGAGAGGGGAGGGGTGACTCAGTACCTTTAAAACTTTTCAAACTGAATCTTTGCAAACATGAATATCATTGACTGACTGTATCAGTTGCATTTAACATACATCCAAAACATAACTAAAATTTAAATGTATGTAATCTAATCAATAAACCATTCATGAAACTTCATGCACATAACTCAAGTATTTTGGTATCATAGAAACCCTTGTTAGAAGGTAAAAACTATGATGGGGATGATACCCACAAAGCTTCACTACTGCAGTAACAAAGTTTTTCAGTTAAGGCTACAAAGATTGTGATCACTTTTGGCGATCTTACCCCGTTAGGAGTAACAATCAGATCAACTAGATAGATACCTGGGTAGAGGATTTTTACAACAAAATATATGTGTGCACTTGGTTAAGAGATTTACAAAAGAACTGTTAAGCTCACTCAGTTAGGATATTTTGAGTCTGCTACAATTGTTAAAGAGTAACAATAGGATTGATCTATAAATAGCAACTTAATCTTTCCTAAATCTGATCTATAAAGTACTTATCTGTTATCACCTTTATGTGATTGATCTCTTTAATGAATACTACTTGGTAGCCTTTTGTTCCTGATAAATTGAATAGTCTTTCAATGCTTTGTCAATCAAAACCCTATCTGATCTTTAGATGTCTTCCACTATGGAGACTACTACATGTGTTACATGTCAAAATGATATTCTTACTAATTTATATCAAACTGATTCACCTTGTGTTCTTCTCAGTTATAGGCTATGTGTATTGATCGACTATCATGTCTTGTCTCCTTTACTGACTATATGATTGAATGATACTAATGACAACCATTAATGCTCTTTAGGAGTAACAGTTATCCCATTGTAACCTTCTAGATACTTCTTGGAGCCCTTCATATGGACATGGCTAACATCGTAGGAAATGGTCGCGAACTCTATATTTCATGTGTATTTGCAATTCTAGTTGGAATTGATTATTGTTTATCATTTTTGAGGTGCAAGATCCTCCATATTCTAGCATTCATAGTTTCAATGGGAGGTACTCCTCACCCTAGTCTTCTTGTTGCTTCAAATCTGATGTAACTTTAGATATATCTATATTATCAATCTGATCATCAATGATTCATTTCTATTAGTGGGTATGTGTAAGATCATGAGGGGCCAAAAAGTGGCGATGTGAAAAATATTCACTTTCCACTCGTCCAAAAGCGCATGAAAATGCTTGTTGACTTTTTAGTAGGTCTGGGTGTCAGTACACCTGTGCAAACCTACCACCAAAGCACAGGCCTAATCGGGTACCCGATACCTGTGGCATAAATTCAAAACCCGCGAGCCCTTTTCCTCATTTCTTTTCACGTTTTTGCTTGGAAAAATGGCTTGAAATATCATATACACGATATATTTTCGGGTATCTAATTTTGGCAACAAATTTGACTCCCTAGCATATTCGGTAAGTAAATTATTTGTATATTTTGATTATTTTATTTCATTTTCATGCCAAATGTCATTTTTTTGTTGAAATAGAGTTTTGTATTTATATTTGTAATAATATATGAAATTAGATTGAAATTTAG
>BSBK01012127.1:77500-127055 GCA_027943335.1 Chamaecyparis obtusa | reverse complement strand
TACATATATACATATATATACATATATATATACATACATATACATATATACATACATACATATACATATATATATATATATATGTATATATATATATATATCTATATATATATGTACATATATATATATATACATACATATATATATATATACATACATATATATATATATATATATACATATATATACATACATATATATATATATACATATATATATATATATACATATATATATATATATATATATACATATATATATACATATATATATATATACATATATATATATATATACATATATATATACATATATATATATATATACATACATATATATATATATATATATATATATATATATATATATAAAGTTAACAATCAATAACATCAAGGTTTTACAATGCGAAAGCAAACCATAGAAATAAACAACTAACATAGGTTACAATTCTCAAGGGTTCCTTGACGTCGATTATGAAAGATTTAATTAATTAATATAAGATAAAGATATGAATCCCAGATTATATCTGAAAGATAAATACAATATCGTATGCATGATTACATAAATACAATTGGTACCTTAAGGTAACCATAATAATAATCATCCACTGCACATGTCGCAGGGTATGTGAATACCATAACTGGAAAGAATACAACATGATAACTCTCAATATCTGATACAATGATACAAGATCACAAGAATAAGGAAGAACAAGAAAGAACAAATGCAACATGGATCATCTAGCCTTGGTGCACGAATGTCAGAATTTCAAATGGTAAAAGAACCACTGACCACTCGACCTCGTGAACCTAAACGGTCCACTCCCACTGTGCCGAGGAGATAATATCAGATCCCACTCAGATAGAAAACAACAACAACAAGGAAGGAAGAGGTCCTAAAAGCTTCTAACTCAAAGGTAAAATGTACAAGGTATAATAAATTGTACCAGAGGCAAACAAAACACATAGGAAACCTAAGATGTATATAGGAAGTCTCATCACACAAGCCACTCTAAGGTTATCTTGGTAGTCTCTTCAGACCCCGGTGCCTAGTGACTCTATGTAGTTATAGTAACCCCTCGTGTAGACAATGTACTACATATGCCATATCCAATCCATAAAGGTGAAAACATCATCTCACTCTCATCCTAGTCAAACTCAATCGGAACTCAAGCATGGGCGAGGCTCATAAAATCTTATTAGGTTCATTTTAAATTCCCTTTGTTTATTAATTATCACTTATTAAGCCACTTGTAATGGGATCTCCTGGTAGCCACTTCTGGGATCTAGCACCAATCACAAGCCACTTCCTGATAAACACTTAGATGACCTACCCTAGGGTTTCACAAGATCAAAAAGAACTCTCAGTTAACACAACTCATGAATCACAACATCAAGATCCGAAAACACCAATAACAAACCCACCTAGGGTTAGAACATTCTTGAACAACTTAACAACACATGCAAGGCAAACAACATGGAAAAAAGATAATCAAAACCCCGCCTCTAGATTATACCCCAAGAGATAACTACAACCCCTAAAAATCAATCCAAATCAAATTGTCCAAGGCATCTAAAATCTTCATGATAAATCATGTTTGCTAAGGATTGCATCACTTATATACACCATAGTAAATATTTCAAAAATTAACAAAAGATTTACCTCAACCTAATACTTAACTAGATTTATACAATTAAAATAAACAATACAATATTTGTCTAACCTTTCAAATACATCTAGTAATTTAAATATTCCAACTAATACATAATTTACCCAGTTTAATTTAAAATCAAACTAAGTAAATACATTAATAGACCAATCTAAATTACTTAATGTACAAACTAAAATTCACAATTATTATCCTCATAATAATCATTTAATAACATAAGAAATAAATAATAAATTAGGTTAAACTAACTTTTATAAAAGAATTAATATTTAATAATAATTAAAATTAACTAATTTAATAAATTAATATAACTTTCATATAATAAAATTCATTTATAACCAAAAAACAAATTTCAAAATAAAAATAAATTTAGCAAAGTTAATAACATTACACAATTTTTAACAATGTTTAAAACAAAAATTAAATACAATCTTAAAACAAAATATGCTCAGTGGGGAGCGCACACGCCCCCAAACCACAACAACTAGCGCACGGCCCCCACCACAGGGTCTGACATGCATCAGTTACCTTATAGTACTAGTGCATGCAGTCCTCTGAGGGACTATCATGCGTCAATACTCCAGGAGTACTACGCATGGCGGCCCCTTCATGGTCACTGTATTCCTTAAACAAATACACTTTTCCAATTGTGATAATTATAATATATTTATAATTTCATCACAAATTTACTTTTCAATATAAAAACCTTTTTTTAAACTTTATTTAACATGCACATATAATCAAATATTTCTTATTTGATTTATATGTATTTTTTTATAAAAGAACCATTTCAATAATATCAGTTTCTACTTTATTTAATTTATACAAAAAAAAAACTATTTTTTTTAATATATAAACCACAATTAACAAAACTTCCAACAACATGCAAAAATATCCCTATTAGTTCCTCTAGAAGATCTAAACCCTAAGTCTATCTGGGTTTCCAACTGATCTACAACAAATCTCACAAAATTGAGGTTTTTAATAACAAACAAATAGATTCAAATCACATAATGGATTGCATACAAATCTTCTCTAACATGAAACTGATATTAACATTGCTACATTACTCAAACAATCAATACCAGCAAGCACGAGGAAGACACTTTCAACAATTTCCTACAGAATTCAAAAAAAGATTAACAGTAATAAATTCAAAACCTACCTCAGTCCAAATTATACAGATTCGATGATGAACAGAATGAAGAAGAAAAAATCTGAGCTTTTCGAAGAACTCTCCCAAATCTATCCAAATTTGTTTCTAAAATTCATCCTCCAAAACCTATGTCCCAGAATAATGGCCAAAACCCCCAATACTTAAAGAAAACTCGTTTCTCATGCATGAATTTGAGCTCAACTCCAAAAGGGCTTTGCATGAAGATGAACTTCAGTTCACAGTTAAGTCTCAGTTAAACTGAAGTCCCCTTTCCACTTTGACTTTAGTTGAAAGCACATAACCAAACTTTAACTTAAATTATTAATTCAATCTCATTCAATTATGAATGTGCAACATAATGCATTTTAAATAATTAATATTTAGAACATTTAGTTAACATAAAAATCACATGCCAAAATAACCCTTAATTTAATAAAATTGTATTTTAATTAAACAAAGGTTAGTTTCAGATTAAATATTTCTAAGGTGAAGTTATTTAATTAATTTTCATTAATTAAATATTTCAACACACTCAATATTAGCATAAAATTAATCTCCAATTAATTTATTTCTACCACTATACAATAAAAATAATAATTAAACTAGATAAATACATCTATTTAATTATCAATTAAATATATTCCATAGCTAAAAATAGAATCACACCAGTCGCCTCAAATCAAATAATCAAAAAGACCTAAGGACCCACATTCATACTCAGGACATAGGTATAAACTCTTGCCAATTAGACGAGTTTAGAAGGGTGGAAACATAGAATCTTGTCCCATACTTTAGGACAATAATTGGTTTAGTTAGGATTTGGAACTGAATATTATCTCCCCTCTTTTACCATGAGACTAGTGATAGGCACGCTTATCTTGACAATTCAAGGAAGTCGATGCCTGGTACCTGCAAACCTACATAAGAGACAAGCATGTGCATATATATAGAGATATAATAGACAATGGTGGGGATTAGCCAATCATGTGGATCTCGCAAGCAAGTAAATACAACTTCATCCCTCAACCAAATCAAGCACATCAAACAAAAATATAAAACAAACACATCAACCATACACATGCAAGTATAGGGTCAGTATAATCATAAGCATCAACAATTTCCTAACATATAATCTATCATCTTAGATTAATTACAACATTTATAAAATCAAACTAGGGGCGAGGTACTACAGAGTGCTTCATCGTTCTTACTTTGCCATGCATCTTTGGTAGTTTGAGCAGTAGAGCCAGCTGGTTCAAGAGTCGCATCTATGGAAACTTCAAGAAAATATTTAAATGAAGAGGAAAGAAACATGTATCTTCCATTGATGATAGTTAGAGCTAGTTAGTTTAATTTTAGAATTAGATTAGACATGATGAAAATAGGAAGATAAGGATAGCAAAATTACAATTATGAATTTGAAGAGATTGAGAATTATAAATAAATTTAAAATTTTATTAAATGTTTAAAAGAAATGAGCTAGAATTGATAAAAAAAGAGATATTAAGAGTGAATTAGAGAATAAGAAGAAATATGGAACAATGTATAGCAGATAACTTTTTTACACAAATTGATAGAAATATTTTTTTATTTTTTTAAAATCAAATGCTTTTAAATTTTAAATTTAAATGTAAAAGTAATGATGAAACATTTAATATTAGTGAATTTAAAAAATGAAAAAAAATCGTTAGATTAAAGTGTGAGATTGTAAACTTAACTTTAAATTATTAAATGTAAATTTTAGATTTAAAATAAATAAAAGTAATAATCAATTTTTATTTGAAATAATGCAAATTATTAATTTTTAAAATGATAAACAATGATGATAAAAAATTTTATAGAAAGAAATATCAATGAGTAAAAGTATTAAACGTAAGTAAAATTAAACTAACAAGTTTTCCTGCTTTTGTAGAAATAATTAATCTAAAAAAAGTATGAGAAAAAAAAGGAAAAGGTTGATTTGTTTTTATTTAAATAAGAACACAATGTTAATTAGTATTTAATGACACAAAACAAAATATTTAAACTAATTTATTTAAATGGATTTTAAAGTAATGTAATTGAATATATCTAAATTATCAAAATAAATAAGGAATCAACTAAAATCTAAACTAGCTAAAACAGTATGATTTTAAGCTAAAGAGAGACATAGAATAACATAGACAAGACTGCGGAGAGGCTGGTAGAAGGAGCACAGATCATTAACATGCAAGAGGAGAGAGATAAATAGATAAATCAGAAGACCAAGACCAGAGATAGGAATCAAAGCTAAGAATAGCTTAAAAAACTGATTTTATAATAATCAAGGAATCAAATAAACAGAGATAAACTCTATTTGTGGCAAAAAAAATAGGCACACGCAGGGATGAAAATCATTCTACCAATATATAGTTCTCAATAAAATAGAGTCTTCAAAAGTTATTAAAACTAAATGCCTACTCCAAATTTATATTTCCTCGTAGAATAAATGTGGTATTATGTCAATTAGAAACCCAAACTAATACAAGAGTAGAAGACCCAATTATATAATCTGCACAATATATATATATATATATATATATATATATATATATATATATATATATATATATATATATATATATATATATTGCAGCATACTCGGAGCACAAACAAAATAATAAAAATTTAACCAAAGGCTATGGTGAATGGATTAATATTATTTATTATTTTAAAGGGAAAAATATAGAGATTGTGCACACAAGGCAGCTAAAATAGTTAAAACAGGGTGGAGGCTGCACAAAGGAAGGTCTTCAACACTGAGCAAGGCAAAATAAAGGCGAGCAACAATGAGATACAAAGAGAAAGCTTTCACACAGTAAAGAGAAAGAAATGAAGGCTTTGCGCACAAGCCAAAGGCAAAGGCTACACACACAAAGCTCTCCAACCACAAAGGATGTGCATACAAGGTAGAAATGAATGAAAAAATATTTAAACAAAAGTTAATATTTCAAGAGAAAGTTGCACTAATATAATTAGTGGATTTGAAAGGAAAAACTAAATTAATATTTGATATGAAAGCTGAAAACTAATGAAAAGAAGAGTTGTGCACACAGTGAAATGTAAGTTTGATACCAAGTTTGACAAACAAATGATGGTCTCATGCAAAAGGGACTGATATTCTTGTGCAAGAGATATGCTAGGCACAAGTTTGGAAGGTAGATTAAAAGTAGATTTCAGAGTAGCTATTGAATAGATTTAATAGAAAACTTTATAAGTAGATTTAAGGATTAGAAGTATTATTATTGAAAAATAGATTAATGTAGAAATCAATGTAAATGGAATATTAAAAAAAAGAGAGTTATATACTGTGAACCAAAAGATATTGAATAGATTTATTTTAACTAGAAAAGTTGATATTACAGAGATTAGTTTTAAGAGATGAAATAAAAGACAAATTGATTATAAGAAGATTAGATTTAATAGTAGAATGATAAATCAAACAGAGATATTAGTATGAACCAGAGATTTTAGAGATGATTTTTATTGGAGTAAAAAATTAAAAGAAAATGGAGATGCTTATATATATATATATATATATATAGATATATATATGTATAGATATATATATATATATAGATATATATATATATATATATGTATATATATATGTATACATATATATATATATATATGTATACATATATATATATATATATATATATATGTATACATATATATATATATATATGTATACATATATATATATATATGTATACATATATATACTATATATATATGTATACATATATATATATATATATGTATACATATATATATATATATATGTATACATATATATATATATATATGTATACATATATATATATATATATATATATATGTAATACCCCTCACAACTTATTACTGTTGAGACTATGTTTTAGCTGATACTGTTTTACCTTAGCGGATTAGACCAGACATTATTTCATATTTATATTATGGTGTGTAATTAAACAGTTATACTTTGATGCTGATTATCATGCTTAGATCTGAACCAAAAACATTATGTGATGGTTAAATTTAGTAATGATGGATTTTATATGATGTTTCATATGCATGTATTAATTGATGTAATTTAGATGATTATTTATATTTGGTACTTACCCCATACCCGCATGTGTATGGTATTGTGTTTTGTTATCATGTATGTTTTCTTTACTGTTCGACGTGCCTGTATGGTAGAGGAGGAAGTGTAGTTACCTACATTGGGTCGGGTCCATGCGTCCCAGCCATCCCTACCATTGTCTGTTGTTATGTTTATATATATGCACATGTACATGTAGTGTTTTTTATGCAAGTTGTAGGTCCGAGCATCGACTTCCCTAGCTTGACAGGATACGTGTGCCCTCATTATGTCTCAATGGCGGAGAAGGGGAGTTAGCACTTAGGCCAATTTGTTGGAAATATTTAGGAATTAACCAAGTTACTGAGAGGGGAGGGGTGAATCAGTAACTCCAAATTTTCTTCTAATTTAACATGTATTTTACTTTTTAACCTTTGCATATAGAAAGCATGAAACTTAAAAGCATTCACAATAATGACACATAGATTTGGTTACCCAGAAACCTTCCAAAAGAAAGTAAAACTGGGGTGGGGATGAAACCCACAAAGCTTTAATACTGCAGAATAAAGTTGGCCGGTTAAGGCTTACAATTTGATCACTTCTGATGATCTGCCCTGTTAGGAGCAATAAGGATTGCTAAATCCACCCTGTTAAAGGATTTACAAACATACAGTGAAGTATGCACTCGGTAAAGAGATTTATACAAAGACTGTTAAGTCTACCCGGTTAAAGGATTTAGTACTGATTCACCTGTTAGAATGAAACAGTAGATCTCTGCTTTGCAACTGGATTGCTGATTGAGATTCTCTGATGTACTGATCACCTTCTGTGATGAATTTGTCTTTGCTGAACCTTATACTTCTGAAGCCTTCTGCAATTCGCTTATCTCTGCCTTTCTTTTTCTTTCACATATATTCTACTTGATTATTTTTCATCTTTTTTACAACATTGTTTATATACAAGTCTCAAACAATTAATTACAATTACAATTACACAGTCGGCTTGACAAATAAACATAAGTGCTACTAAGTCGGCCCAAATATGGTACTCGGTTCCTTCAAACTGACTCGGTGACTTTCTGATACTCGGCGTCCACTGCATTACTCGGCATCGTCATGCACTCGGTAGAAGTGAAGGCACGGTTCATACTGATCACTCGGTAGGTATTGAACTCGGTAAGCATTGGTGACTCGGTAGACAAGATGTTACTCGGTTTACATTGTCTGATCGGTTTGTACTAACTTGCTCGGTTTCCACTGTCTGCTCGGTTTCCACTGTCTGCTCGGTTTGCACTGTCTGCTCGGTTTGCACTGTCTGCTCAGTTTGCACTGTCTGCTCGGTTTGCAGTGTCTGCTCGGTTTGCACTGTCTGCTCGGTTTGCACTGTCTGCTCGGTTTGCACTGTCTGCTCGGTTTGCACTGTCTGCTCGGTTTTCACTGTCTGCTCGGTTTACATCCAGAATGCAAATAAGTGTTGTCACTAGTGGCAATACTGCTTAATGCCAACAATCTCCCCCTTTGGCATTAGTGACAAAACACTTATTGGCCAAAATTTATATACACGAATCATGCTGAGTTTTATTTTGATTTTTCAAAATTGTCTTTGTTATAGGGCTTTATACATTGTCTCCCCCTTTCAATGTGCTAACTATTTCTTATACAAATTTATAACTGTATACATATCTCCCCCTTTTTTGACGATAATGCCAAAGGTGCATATACAAGTTATTTACAGAGAGAATCCAAAATTTGATAAGAAATCAGAATGTACCTTCATTATTAGTGCCAGGGTTCTGTCCCAACTTTCTTGCAGAATCTTACATGTTTGTATAGCAATTTGGATTTCTGCAAAGAGTTCAATCATGTGATCTGCTATGGAGAACTGATTGTCATGAATCAATGTTCTGGAATGTTCAATGTGCTTATACATTGTATTCATGATGGGAAGGATCATGTGTTGGATGTCTAGCAGTGTGGACCGGATCCTTGAGTCTTCTTTCAATAGATCAGACTGCATATTAGATAGGTGTGAAATTTTCATGTGATGAGTAGAGCTTGAACTTGGTTCAAGTTGCAGCTTCTCTATGCTAATCTTCATATCCTCATCCATTTTATTCATTTTATCTTTGACATCCTTTCAGAACTCGGCAAAATTGCATAGTCTGGCCAAAAGAGAGGTAGCATTCGAATAAATAGACTCTATGTTAGACAAAACTGAAGACAATTCTACTTGGTTAATAGCTATGTGCTGAGCAATGTGCTCAAGCACTTTATTGTTGAATCTCTTCTCGGCTCTTTCAACTAACTTTTCTATCCCGGATGAGTCCTCATTGTATTTCTCAACTGCTTCTGCCAATTGTAACAAAACATGCTGGGAGGAGTCTACTTTAATGCCTAATGCATCAGACAAAATGTCCTTAGCATCCTTGATGATTTGATACTCTTTGTCTCTCTCCTCCTTAAGCTTCTTTTGTTTTGCTTTCCTTTGGAGGATCTCACCTATATTCTGCATCTGGTCTACTGAGAGATTTGCAAAATCTAATGTAGGAATCTCTATCTCTTCATCTAGGTCTATATCCTCAACTATATTTTTACCCAAAAATTTTATACTCGGTAGAGCCTTAGGCTTATCTATACTTAATGCTCTTGTAGTAGTGACAGTAGATAAAGTAGGGCTAGCTATTGACACTGGTATACTTTCTACTGGAGAACTTAAAATATTTACACTTGAAGATTCAAAAGCTGGAAAACTTACTGGTACAGGAGACTGCAGCTCGGTAGAAGAAATGGTAGCTTCCTCTGATGTTGCTAGGGATGATTGGACAAATGTAGAAGTTGTCCCAACCATGCTTGAAGGTGTCTCTGGGCTGGATGTAGAGACTTTCACTGGAGAGGTAGGAAGGGATGCAATGACTTCTGCTGCTATCCTTACAGTATCATCTACCTCGGTATCTTCTTCTTGTTCATCGCTGTCATCTTCAATATCCTTTATTATTACAGTTTCAATGCTCGGTTGGTGAAGGTGGTATATGTTCTTCCATGTGGCTTTTGCAGCCTTCACAACCGATTCAATATTGTTGATCAAAATCAAACAAGTATTGAACTTCAATGTCATCTTGTTTTCATTTTCTTTTAGTGCCTTCTTTACTTCATCATTGTTCAAGCTCGGCATCAACTGTCTCAGGTTTTGATCATATATGTCTATCACAGTTTGCCTTGCATTGCTCCATCTCATTCTTATTGGATTCAATAGAACTGCTGGAACCTGTGGGGTAATTTCTTCAAGAGAGTATTTCCACTGTCCCATCTTCTCAACAACAGCATCTTCTATTTCCTTCTGTTCTGCTTCCGATCTGGTTTCATATCTCAAGGATTTTATGTTACTTACTCCAGATCCTGATCCATCTCTGAAGAGTTTGAGCTTTTCTTGAAGGCTTAGAGGACGCCTTTTGAATACTATGTCTTTATCTGCCTTGCCTCTTGTATTTCTCCTTGTAAACACAGCAGTGGGAGGCATAGATGCCTTAGTGATAAAAACTTTTCCTTTCTTCTTTGCAGGTTCTGGTTCCTCTGTTTTCTCATCCTTTTCCTCTTCTTTTTCACCTATTTCTTCTTTCTCCTCGGTTATCATTTGCATTTTAGCTATCCTTTTCTTTCCTTTGTTTACCGCCTGTGGAAGCTTTATGCTTAGTTCAATTCTCATCTTAGCTTCATCATATGTTCCAAAATATGGGGCTTTGGGATTGACAGGCTGATTTAGAAGTGCTTCAATAATGTTCTTGGTTTCATCAATATTTACCTCATAAGGAAGAGGTTTTACATACACAGTTCTCGGTTTAACTGCTTGAACATACACATTATCACAATCTACCATAAAACAGATGTCATCTTTGTAATCTTCCACCAACTTCTGTGGAATCCGGAATCTGTCATTCATTTTCTCTTTGAAAGACTCAAAATAATTATCCATGATGCTTTCAAAGTTTTCACCCATTTCTGCGATGTATTCATTAATTTCATAAAGTACTGGCACATCTTTTCTCCATACAAATTTTCCTTTTGAAGGGAAGAATTTCTGAACATAGAAGAATAAACAGACTAACAAGGATCCAAACTTACATGGATTGTTTTTGGAAGTTTTGATGCTTTCCATGTTCTTGTTGAACTGTTTCAACAATAAGTCTGCTAGGTCAAATGTCAAGTTGTTTTTGACCACTTTGTATGCTAGGTCAACAGCTTCACATGAGACACTGTTCTGTCGACTAGAACTGTAAATCTTGTGTGCAATGATATGTGTACCAAACTTCAGTTCGGCGTCGGTAATGCTGCTAACCTTCATGCCTCTACCATCCCACTCGGCTAGGGTTTTCTTCTCTAGTTCCGTCCGACCTAGGGTTTTGGTAGTTTTAGCTTTGTTCAACATGGGAAGACCGGTAACTTGATGAATCATTTTCTTTGTGATCTCAATAGGTTGCTCAAGCCAAATCTTGCCATCATGTACTCGGCTGAGAATGTACCTAACCCATTTATCTCAAAAGTTTCGAGGAAGATGTGCAATGTGAACTAAACCCTTATCTTCCAGATGTTTGTGCTCGGGCTTCAAAATACCATCCACACATAGTTCCTCACGCACAATGTCTAGTTCTAGGTTTCCCATTTCTTGAATAGAACAGTTAAAATGATTACGGATATCGTTGATAAGCAGTACCTTAGGAGGAATCTGAGATTGAGCTCCGTTCGGATCTAGGGCTGCTGCAATTGCGGGCACGATCTTAAAATCTGGTGCTTTCCACTCCCCTTGAACTAACATATCTGATCCTTTCTTCGCTGAAGCGCTGGATGATGCCATGGTAGCTCACAGAAAATTCCTTTCGCAAGAGTATTAAATCGCCGGGTTGCCCTTGAAGTTTTCTGCTCTCAAAGTGCTTAAAGATTCACGGTGAAGAATGAGTTCGATTACTTGCTTTTTGTTTACAATTTTGTCATTAATGCTCATTTCAAATTAGGGTTGGAATTCTGACAGACTGTCACCCACTAAGAATTAATTGCTCGGAAAAGACTTCGCAACTCGGTGAACTCGAAAATTCATAATGCTCCGACCTCGCTCGGTAAAGACAGGTACAGACCTTGCTCGGTGAAGACTATACCGACCTTGCTCGGTGAAGACTATACCGACCTCCCTGTGATCTCACTGCATCTTGCATGCTGATTTAGACTTTTCTTTTAATTTCGGTTTTGGAACTGCTTGAGATTGATCTATGAGAGTACAGTTCCAGTGCTTCCTTGGAAATTTAATTTGAGTCGATAGAGCCATCCATTCCATTACTTGGACTGGATTGCTCGGTAGCTTTAGGAATCCATTTTTGTCTCACCTGTTTCCTAACCTTAGTTGCTTCATTCTTCTTTCCTTCTTCAATTTCATTAGCATTCATGCAGTTTCTGGCTATGTGACCAAGTTTAGTGCATTTGAAACATCTTACGGTAGTGTCTCTTTTCCTTAGATGATGTTTTATGCAATTCATGCCAATGTGTCCATATTCTCCACAGTAATGACATCTACACCAGGTGTTGTAGTCCCATCCAAACATTGCTTTCACAATTTGTTCTGCTGGATTAAATGTCTTGGATCTGCACTCGGATGCCTTGTGACCTTGTTTGTTGCACTTGTGACAATTACCTCTGAATCTAGGTTTTTCCCTGCATTCATTTGCTTTATGACCAAGTTGATTGCAGCTATAACATTTTCCATTGAATTCTGCTTTTTCATTGTTCCAACATTTATTTGAAGTATGTCCTATTTTACCACAATGATTACAAGTAGGTTTTTGATTTCTTTTAGTACCTTGCTTAGAGGATTCGCCTTCTTCTTTGTATCCAAGTCCTACTTTTCCTTTTTGCCTATGAAGATTTCATTCATACAGCTGATTCAACTCTTCTTGACTTTTCAGCATTCCTTCATTGATTTGTTTTTCAGCGTTTAGGTCATCCATCAATCTTAGATTGATTTCCTTTTCAGATCTTAGTTCTTCTCTTGTGTTTTCTATTTCTGATCTTAGATTTAGAATTTCTTCATTTGTATGAGAGATCTGATCAATTAGATTTTCTAGCTGAAGGGTTTTGTTTTGGACTTCAATGTTTCTTCCATCTAATTCATCTTTCAACTTGTTTCTCTGTTCCAAGATCTCACAGAATCTTGTAGAGTGTAGTTCTTATTCTCTTTTCAATTTTCTCACTTCTTCCTGCAGAGACCCATTCTTTTCTAGGAGTTCTTTGATAGCATTGTTTGCTTCATCTAAGTTATTTGAGGGAAGAAGATCTTCAATCTTTTCTTCAATGTAATTCTGATCATTCATCTGATTTGCAAGTTCCTTCCTTCTTCTTAGGGATTGGGAAAGATGTTCTTTTGCTTCTTTGAGTTTAGCTATGGCCATTTCCAGATCTAGCTTTTCATTTTCAATCACCTTGTTCAGTTTGAATACCTCCATTGTCCTGGATCTTTGCTCAAGCTAGTTAAGCTTTGTCTTGAGAACCAATGCTGCTCTGATACCAATTGTTGGAAATATTCAGGAATTAACCAAGTTACTGAGAGGGGAGGGGTGAATCAGTAACTCCAAATTTTCTTCTAATTTTAACATGTATTTTACTTTTTAACCTTTGCATACAGAAAGCATGAAACTTAAAAGCATTCACAATAATGACACATAGATTTGGTTACCCAGAAACCTTCCAAAAGAAAGTAAAACTGGGGTGGGGATGAAACCCACAAAGCTTTAATACTGCAGAATAAAGTTGGTCGGTTAAGGCTTACAATTTGATCACTTCTGATGATCTGCCCTGTTAGGAGCAATAAGGATTGCTAAATCCACCCTGTTAAAGGATTTACAAACATACAGTGAAGTATGCACTCGGTAAAGAGATTTATACAAAGACTGTTAAGTCTACCCGGTTAAAGGATTTAGTACTGATTCACCTGTTAGAATGAAACAGTAGATCTCTGCTTTGCAACTGGATTGCTGATTGAGATTCTCTGATGTACTGATCACCTTCTGTGATGAATTTGTCTTTGCTGAACCTTATACTTCTGAAGCCTTCTGCAATTCGCTTATCTCTGCCTTTCTTTTTCTTTCACATATATTCTACTTGATTATTTTTCATCTTTTTACAACATTGTTTATATACAAGTCTCAAACAATTAATTACAATTACAATTACACAGTCAGCTTGACAAATAAACATAAGTGCTACTAAGTCGGCCCAAATATGGTTACTCGGTTCCTTCAAACTGACTCGGTGACTTTCTGATACTCGGCGTCCACTGCATTACTCGGCATCGTCATGCACTCGGTAGAAGTGAAGGCACGGTTCATACTGATCACTCGGTAGGTATTGAACTCGGTAAGCATTGGTGACTCGGTAGACAAGATGTTACTCGGTTTACATTGTCCTGATCGGTTTGTACTAACTTGCTCGGTTTCCACTGTCTGCTCGGTTTGCACTGTCTGCTCGGTTTGCACTGTCTGCTCGGTTTGCACTGTCTGCTCGGTTTGCACTGTCTGCTCGGTTTGCACTGTCTGCTCGGTTTTCACTGTCTGCTCGGTTTACATCCAGAATGCAAATAAGTGTTGTCACTAGTGGCAATACTACTTAATGCCAACACAATTCCCTAGCCCAACCTAATCATCCTATAGGAATGGACAGAATCTCACTTGATTTACCCGATTTGAATCTGTTCTGGCTGAACGAATTTGATACATTTTCCCTGTTGACCATGATATTGATCCTAGGATTTTTCCCTTGCATGTGTCGTACCTTAACTTTGTGGGTTGATGTGTTAATTATGTTAGCAATATTTATTATGTCACGTTTGCGTATTAGTAAATATATTTTCATTAGTATGATAAAATATAATTAGATATGTATGTATACTTTATGTCACTTTTAATAATAACATTATTAATTATATATACGTTAATTATATATATATATATATATATATATATATATATATATATATATATATATATATATATATATTTATATATATATATATATATATATATATATATATATATATATATATATATATATATCTGTGTGTGTGTGTGTGTGTGTGTGTAGATTCAACTTATTGGATAATTTGAAAATATGAGAGTGACATATTCTAATTTAAATGAAGGATAAAAAAAATGAAATAAAAAGGTAATAAGATGAAATTCCATGTAACTTTAGTAAAAGAATAAAATAATAGGATGTAGGAGAAAGTGCAATTAATAAGTATGGCAAGGAAATGAGAAGTAGTAAGGGGGTCATTATTATTCTTTTGGATATGCAAATTTGGAGGAGTGAGAGAGACTTATCATCACTTTTGATATGTAAGTTTTAGTGGAGAAAATAGAGAAAGAAGAGAAGTCTTGGAGAAGGAGGAGAAAGCAAGAAGAGAAGGGATTGAGCTTGTGGAAGTAGATTCAGATTGTAGTTGAGGGGCTGGACTTCATCAACCTATTTGAGAACCAGTTAGGTTTTGAATTCTTTTATTATGTTTCAATTTAGTTTTAAGTTTTCAACAATTGAGAGCACATATTTACCTCCCCAAAAATGTAGAGTGAAGAAATTAATCAATGAGAATTTTAGTTTGTAATGGGGAGTTTTAACATCACAAACTTTCAACCCTCTCAAACTCAACCATTGGTGAAATCCAAGTTTGGAATGGAAAGAATTTGTTATTTCATGACTCAATGGAGCATAGTTGTGTTTTGATCCAAATACTTGCCATATTATTCATTTAATTGATCATATAATTAATCTGAATGGAAAGAATTAGTATTTTATCTTGGTAAACAAATGTGGAAATAAACCATTCTTGCATGGGATATCAAAAAAATAAACTAAGTCCTAAAGTGAGACAAGCACACAAAAATAAAACTAAGTGTTTCACTATCAAACTCTCTGGAATTTGTATGGGAAAAGAATTCCCATACAAATTTCTACCACAGTCATTATTTTAACAATATTTATGCCACCTTGTCTTTAAAAAAAAAATAATCAAATTCATATTTAATTCCATTACAAACTCCCAACTTTAAGAATGTGTGGGACCCACTCCACTTTAAAGGACAAACCATTATTTGAAAACAAATTAAAAAAAAACATATATTTGTAATCAAGCCACAAGTCTTTTTCCTTTACCCCTTATACACTCCATCCTCTTACTATTTCATAGCTCTCCATGCCAAAGAATTAATGGAATTATAAAATGACTGATTTTCCACTTTATGGGTGATGTCACCACCCCACCAACTCCTTGATTTTCACAGGCTATGGGGAGGCATATTATATTGATTGATATAAACAAAAGAAATGCATTTAAGTTGTGTATGGGTTCAATCGCCAAGCTTGGGCGCCCATCTACTTGCCATGGTACTTGACACATACCATAGTCCTAGGCTAGTCAAAGTACCTATCTTAGCTATTCAATGTTATGCAGGCCTTCTTACACATGGCGTGGCGTGAGGTTTGTCCTACTGCCACTTGCCCCTTAGTAATAATTTTGGTGTCAGTCCACTAGCCTCATCTTGGATGCCTACTTTCTTTTCCCCATGCCTCATTAATAAAGTATATTGGGCAGGTCTTAAATAGATTTGAGTTGGCCATTTGACTTGGCATTATTTTAAGATAATTCCACCCCACTTATTCTTGACTTGTGTGGGTGCCAACATGGAACAGATGGTAAAGGATTTGGTGGGCCCATGTACCTTCACTATGTCTTGTTTTCCCCTTAAATTTTTGCAAGTAAATCTTTTTGGATGAATATAGTGGCATGGGTTTTGGGTTAATTAACTCAACATTATTTGTGAGGCCTCACCCTGACCTATCATAGCATCTTTTCTTTCTGCATTTTGATACATTGATACACTTGTTGATCTATTTTCATAGAGACTCGAGATACGATATTTTGATGGTGATTATTATATTATGTATGTGTGGATATGGATCTAGAGTACGTCTTGATTTTGATTATACATGGTTGGTAAAATGAATTATTCATGTTTAGATTTGATTATTGCACCTAATGATTTATGTACTTATGATGTTTGGATATTGTTGAATAGAAATTGGTAATTTGAATTGAATTACACATATTGAGTTACGATACTAAATAGGAAATGGAATATGTATATTTCATGTAATGTTATCATCTTGAACTACTGATGCTCGATGTGAAGTGTGCAGGTAAGAGAACCGTGGGAATTATCAGAGAACCAAGGTTAAACACATGTGAACTGAGTAAGCCAAGGCCTAGTCCAATGTGGGATTACAAAGCCTCGTTGTAATGTGAACTTGTCGTAAAAGTGAATTTTCATGTGCATTAGTAGTTAGCTTCATTTTGTCACTCATGGCATTTGTATGTAATGTGCAATTGTTAGTGTCACTTGACACTTGTAATGTGCTCATTTAAATTTATTTTATTCCAGCCACTTCTAGGGGCCAATATGAGGTTCTAGGGGTCATTTTTCACATTATTTAAGTATCTTAATGTTAGGGGTATGGGTTAGGAAGGTTTTGAGCATATCCTAAACCCCCTAGAGACTTTGGCAACCCTTTATTGGACCCAGTTACCCTTACCTACGAGATTGGATGGATCTTGACCCTTACCCAACTTCACCTTGCCTTCCAATCAAGCATTAATCATGGGGGGACAAGGAAGACCAAGTAGACCATAGAGTCAAGTCTGCATTTATGTTTGGTGGGTGGGTAGAATTTTGGAGCCCTTTTTAGAGGCCCTTGATAGAATTGGAGGATGTTCACCCACTCTCTAATTTTAGAGACTTTAGGGATTTGGAAAAAGGAGGACAAGTGGATTAGCTCTTCTCAACTATCAATTGCCATCACACTTGTGAAGGTAGGTCTTTCATTTCCATGGAGGTTTTCTTGTTTTTGCTAAAAAGACTAGTTTGTGTTCTTGCTCTTTCATGTCATTGAAGTATATCCATGTTGTGCTATTGTGTTGTATGGGAAGGGAATTTGGTGTTGGATTCATGCTTTTCCTTTTTTGTTTTGTTTGAATGAGGGTGTTCATGTTATGGGAGTATGGCATTACTCACCTCTTTGGGAAGAGGAAAAAGTGGCTTTGGGTGAAGTGGTTAGTTGGGCTCTCCATGAGCTGAGAGTCTCTTCTCTTGGAGAAGAGGGAAAAATTCATGGTGTATGGGCACCATGAAGCCATTGCAATCTTTGTATCATAAAGATGTTGAGAAGCATTATTGTGTATGTAAGATGGATTTGTAGCCTTGAAGAGGCAATGGAATATCCTTGTTGAGGAATTTGAGAAAACAATGGCATTCTCCCCTTGGAAAAGCCCACCACCCTTCTTCAATGAGCTTGAAAAGCTCATTTGTGTAGCCTTGGAGGGAGTAAAATTGTTGTGTTACATTTGTGTGAAAGTGCAAGCGTCTTGTTGTTTTGTGGTTTTCCGTTTACCCTTGGTTCTCCAAGCTTGGGGGTGGTCTCACAAGAGACCTTGGTTGGGTGGTGATCACCCATGGTTCTCTCCTTTGTTGCAGCTTTTGAGGTCAAAACCCAAGTGGAAAGGCTTGAAGAAGTTTCTCTTGTTGAGCTTGTATCAACTCTCCTAAGTTGTTGTATTATTGACCTTGAAGGAGATCTTTCTCTCTTGTATATTGTAAAGAATTTCCATTATTGAGTTCATTGTAAAATAGTAGATGTATATGAAAGGGTATATGTAATATGATGAAGTGAAGTAGCTCTTTTATGTTGATCTCTCATCGAGTATTCCATCAAAGTGTAATATATAATTGTAATGTAAATGCTTCTTCATCATAGAGATTATGTAATGAAATTGATAGGATGTCTATAATGAAAATGCAATGTATTTCTATCTTGTCTAATTGATTTTTGCTTCTTAAGATAGTGGAGTTATTTTCTAAAAAACAAAAGTTATTCAAAGTTGGCAAGAGAAGATATGAAATCATTCAATAGTATGTAAAATTGCATTAATATGGATAGCCATGAAACTCTTAATACTTGGATTCATAGTTGAAAGCTCTTTGCAATCTATCTTATGGTAGACCAAACTCATACTTAAATAGACTATACTTGGATGAAGAAACTTGATCATCTCTTATTCTCTTTCAAAGTAATTATCCATGGAATAACTGATAAGATGAAATATCAAATGAGAGACATATATACATTCTAGACTTACTCATTACCTTCTTGAGCAACTCTTAAATTGAACCACTTAGTGCATTCTAAACACCTCACCTATGACTAGTAAATAAAACAAAGTGATCAAGTTGATGTATTATTAGTCATATTGTAAAAAAAGACACTTCCAGAATTTATAAGAGCAATTTTGCTCTCTGGAAAATGTATGGGGATAAAATTATCCCCATACTACATAGAGAATATTCCTTATTTTTGTTTATACACTAAACAAAACTACCTAAACTAAAGCATACTTCTAATCTACCTATTACCATGTCATTTACCCACCAAATCATGATTGATGGGGTCTTAGTAAAGTTCACCAATAAAATATCACTTTTATGCCTTCCCTACTTGTTCGTGGCCCCCACAAAGTCCTCTTCCTAGGCACAGGCGAGAGGCATGGCAGAGGTAACATTAAATATTATATCATCATACTTTCCCCTACGTGGGTAGAAGGACTTTTAGGAAGTGACACTTAACAAAGGATTTCATTTTGCCTTGCTTTTTACTTTATCTCCATGTATACATGGCTGACATGGCATAATGAACTATCCACTTTTCAACCACCTCTTACATGCGTACCTTATTATGTTCTTGAAGTTTGACATCTTCCCTTTGTCATAAAAAGTATCATCTTCCCTTTGGCATGCGTACCCTCCACTTGGGTATTACCTTGGGGAAAGCAAGAAACTTTATGGTTATACTTTGACTTTAACCCAAATCTCTAACCTTCTAACCTTGGAACCTGTGAATTTTTCCGCATGTTATGAGTGGGGTCCACCTTGATTTTCCCTCCCTTGCCTAGAAATGTGCCCACTTTGCTTAGGGGCTTAGTCTAGCTTGTAGGGAAGCTAGTGGGTATAGGTAGATGTAGTAGGTTTAGATAGTAGCTTAGTAAGAGTTAGAGTTTAGTTTAGTTTATTCTTTTTGAATTTGATTCTTTGATGTTTATTATTTTTGTATAGTTTATGTTTTAAAAAAATAATAATAATAATAAAATAAAAAAATATTTCCTTGTCATTAATAAAATTAGCTTTAAACAAGTGAGTTTAGATAACATGTTTAGTCAAATTAACTATTTACTTAAATTAACCATTCCATGGGGATTGTTAATACTAGTTGTTAATCCCACATTATTATTGTTAGTTTTATCTCTTAATAAACTTAGCTTTTATGCAACATTAGTTATATTAGGTTAATGTGTTTAAGTATAGTTAGTATTTAACCTCTAGTCTATTAGTAATTATCTTATCTAAGTGTTATAGATTGTATGAGGCTATCATACAAGTTAATTAGGTGTGTATAAATTGTAACTTGATTATTAACCTAAAGCATATTTGGGTATGTTGGAAACTCGATTAAGATCATTATGATATCGGGCTTGAGATTTCCCTTGCTAGATCCACCTTTTGTTTCTGTCATTCAAGCATTTTCCTAACCGCCTTCTACATAGGAGCATCCGTGTCGATTCTTAGGCTTAGTGAATCAAAGCGTATGACTAAGACATATGTTACTTCATATCACACTTAAAAAAAAATTTGTTACATTTTTGGATGTTTAATTTGGGCATGACATTTGGTATCAGAGAAAAGTTGTCAACATTGGAACCTTTAGACCCATTACATTTCAACTCATCTAACTTAACCTATTGTGTAGGATGCCTATTGTCACACGAGCTGGCCGGCAAGGCTGAGGTCGTAGAGCTACATGAGTCAGTGCAGAACAAGGAGGTGGACCACCACCGCCACCTCCACCACCACCACCTCCTCCACCACCAGACCCTAATCAAGCTATCATGAACGCCCTTCAGAATTTGATTGGGGTAATTCAACAGAGGTTACCACTTGTAGATCATCAGCAGGAGCAACAGGCTTCTGAGAGAGGAGCAGAGATTCTAGGGGGAGGTGGAGTAGCTGGCAGAGAGAGGAGTAGGAGTCCTCCACCCAGGGGTGCCGAGGGCCATGGTGATCATGAGGGTGAGTCAGTTCATCATGGGATATGAGATAGAGGTAGACCCCCTAGAGATGTTGGGGATGAGATTCAGGAGTTAATACGACTCCAGCCACCCTTATTTTTGGGATCCACTAACGGGTCAGTAGTAGAGGCCTGGTTACAGAGTTTATATTGATGCTTTGGATTGTGCCCTTATGAGAGTAATCTAAAGGCATGAGTTGCAGTTCATCTCCTACGGGATAAGGCCTCCATTTGGTGGCAGCAGGAGGAGTCCATTGGAGGAGTGGCTATTGACACACTCACTTGGGAGTCTTTTGTAGCCTGATTTTGAGAGAGGTATCTCTCTGAGAATTTCAGATAGAGACAGATAGAGGAGTTCCATGATCTCCAGTAGAGAGGCCTCACAGTGGCCCAGTATGAGAGTCAGTTTCTCAAGCTCCTTCCATATGTAGATTATATGAAGGATGAGAAACTGCGTATCCATCATTTCATTAAGGGACTTAATATGTCTCTCCAGGAGATAGTACATCTAGCTTTTCCTCCCACATTCAGAGATGCAGTTGAGACAACACTTGTAGCCGAGGATTTTCACACTAGACGGGAGTCTCTGGATCGGTCTCAGCACTAAAACCCTTCATCCCAGCAGTCAGGACAGCAAAAATACACTTGGAAGGGGAAACAAAACCATTTAACAGGATCCTTTAAGGGTCAACAGTCTCAGTAGCAAGGATCTCAGTAGGATTCTAGACAGAGACATTCACAGGGTTATCAGGGCTCTAAGCCCAAACAGTGGTAGTCTCAGGGCCCTAGACAGGATCAGAGGACACAGACCCCTTAGGCACATCCAGCTAGGACTCAGCAGTCCTCTAGGGGTGGTTATAGTGGTTCTAGTAGGACTGGAGGGTCACAGCAGCCTAGGACAAAAGGAGTATAGATGCAGACCTGAGGACCATGTTACACTTGTGGTGGTATGGGTCATTTTGCAAGAGAGTGCCCACAGGGATAGTTAGCTAGTGGTCAGAGAGGAGCTACCTCAAAGCCTATAGTCAGAGATATGGGTAGATCCCATAGATTTTTTGTAGCGGTAGATAACCACCAGGCCGAGCACTAGGCTACGGTCATAGAGGCCATAGGTATGATTCAGGGTGTCAGGGTTTCTATCTTGTTTGATTGAGGAGCCACATACTCCTTTATATCTCCATATGTAGTGGAGCGTTGCGGGCTGGTGGCAGTTAGACAGGATGTTAGTTGGGAGGTCGAGTTAGCCTCAGGAGCTAGGGTGTCTGTTAGTTCCTTAGTTTGTAGTTGTCAGATTCAGATGGGAGACTTAATCATGATGTTTGATCTCCGCATCACCCCTCTAGGTTCTTATGATGTAGTCCTTGGCATGGATTGGCTATATGCCCACAGGGCCAAGATGGATTGTTGACAGAAGAGGGTTGAGTGCGTTGATGATCATGGTACTTCTATGGTGATATTTGGAGTACAGAGACCTATATCCCTTCGCATGATTTCCGCTATGTAGCTTAGGTGGTGTGTGCGGAAGGGGTGTCAGTTATTTGCCATCACCATTAGTGATAGAGAGGAGGATTCAGAAGGGGAGCCTTCGCTTGAGGACTACCCTATTCTTCAAGAGTTTGCAGATGTATTTCCTACCGAGCTACCTAGCATGCCTCCACCTAGGGCAGTTGATTTTCATATAGACCTTGTACTAGGAGTCGAGCCCGTATCTAGAGCACCTTATAGGATGACCACACATGAGCTCAATGAGCTCAAGATTTAGTTAGAAGAGCTCTTAGAGAAAGGGCATATTCGACCTAGTGTATCAGCTTGGGGTGCACCAGTGATTTTTGTGAAGAAGAAGGATGGATCACTTAGATTGTGCATTGATTATCGACAGTTTAATAAAGTAACAATTAAGAATCCATACCCACTCCCCAGGATCGATGATTTATTTGATCAGTTGCAGGGTGCCCGAGTATTCTCAAAGATAGATCTAAAGTCAGGTTACCATCAGTTGTGGATTGTGGAGAGTGATATCCACAAGACTACTTTCTGTACAAGGTATGGCCACTATGAGTTCATAGTGGTACCATTTGGCCTCACGAATGCTCCCGCTATGTTCATGAGCCTCATGAACGGAGTATTTCATACATTCTTGGACAAGTTTGGGATAGTGTTCCTCGATGATATTCTGATATATTCTCATAATGAGGAGGAGCATGAGGAGCATCTGAGATAGGTTTTACAGCATTTGAGAGAGAATCATTTATATGGCAGCTTATCAAAATGTGCCTTCTTTAGACTTGAGGTGCACTATCTTGGTCATGTTATATCTAGCGATGGGATCTCTGTAGACCCATCAAAGATTAGAGCCATTATGGATTGGCCAGCACCCACCAGTGTCACTGAGGTTAGGAGTTTTATGGGGTTAGCAGGCTACTACAGGCGCTTTGTGGCAGGATTTTATAGGATAGCTCATCCCATCACTTACCTTCAGAGAAAGGGGAAGAACTATGAATGGACAGAGAAGTGTGAGAGAGCTTTTCAGCAGCTCAAGAGAGCCCTCACTAGTGCTCCGATTTTAGCAGTGCCAGATCCTGCCGCAGACTTTGTTGTGTGCACTGATGCATCTTTGGATGGATTAGGAGCAGTTCTTATGTAGGATGGTCATCCTATAGCTTTCAAGTCTAGGAAGTTGAAGACCCATGAGCTCAACTATCCTACCCATGACCTAGAGCTTGCAGCAGTAGTTCATGCCTTGGTGAGATGGTGACACTTTCTCCTAGGTCACCGATTTGAGCTCCATTCAGACCACCAGAGTCTTCAGTACATCTTCTCATAGCCCAATCTTAATGCTAGGTAGAGGAGATGGATGGAGTTTTTGTGTGAGTATGATTTTGATGTTCATTACATCAAGGGGAAAGAGAATGTTGTTGTAGATGCCTTGACTAGGAGGCGGCACGAGCTCTCCTCTATGATTTCTAGTACAGATTTGAGGGAGCGTATTTTGCATCACTTGCCAAAAGATGAATTTTATGTTGAGGTTTGCCAGATTGTCCATGCTGAGAGGGCCCTTGAGGGGAGATTTGCAGAGTATTATTTAGAGTCCGATGGACTCCTACGTCATAGAGGATGCATCTATGTACCCTCTTCGGGAGACTTGCGAGAGTTTATTGTACTTGAGGCACATAGAGCACCTTATGCAGCTCACCCAGGAGTTAAGAAGCTGCATGCAGATCTGAGACAGTTGTATCATTGGCCAGGCATGAGATTGTAGATTGCCAGTATAGTTGCTAAATGCCTTGAGTGTCAGAGAGTTAAGGCGGAGCATAGTCATCCAGGTGGGCTCCTACAGCCACATGAGATTGCTGAGTGGAAGTGGGATACTATATCCATGGACTTCATTTTTAGTCTTCCTATGTCTTCTCACCGCCATGATGCCATCTTGGTGACAGTCGACACATTGACCAAGGTTGCCCACTTTTCACCCATGCGTACTACATTCACAGCACGAGATGTAGCTCAGGTGTTTTTGTGGGATATTGTCAGACTCCATGGCATTCCTCGTAAGATCATCTCTGATAGAGACTCCTTGTTCACATCAACTTTTTGGAGAGAGCTACAGGCAACATTGGGCACTAGGCTCAATTTTAGTATAGCATATCACCCTTAGATAGATGGACAAACAGAGAGGGTTAATCAGGTGTTAGAGGATATGTTACGTATGTATGTGATGGACCATCAGGTCAAGTGGGAGAAATACCTACATCTGGTAGAGTTTTCCTATAACAATGGGCATCATTCGTCTATTGGTATGCCACCATATCAGGCCTTATATGGTAGACCCTACAGGACACCACTGAGTTGAGATAGGATCGAGGACAGGATATCGATTGGACCTCAGTTGGTCAAGGATATGGAGCAGTAGGTGGTCTTGATTAGACAGCGCCTTAGAGAGGCCCAGGATTGACAGAAGAAGTATGCTGATGCAAAGAGGGTAGACCGCGAGTATATGGTTGGTGATAGGGTCTTCTTGAGAGTGTGACCGCATAAGAGTCCAATCCACTTTGGAAAGGGGTCTAAGTTAGCACCTTGTTTTGTTGGACCTTTTGAGATATTGGAGAGGATAGGACCAGTTGCCTACCGTTTAGCGCTGCCACCCAGCCTGTCACGCATCCACGATGTGTTTCATGTATTTGTGTTATGAAAATATATTTATGATGAGTCTCATATTATAGATTGGGATGCCTTGTAGGTGGAGTCAGACAGACAGATAGCCTTGGAGCCCTTTCACATTTTGGGCCGACAGACCCTAGCGCTTCGAGGTAGAGAGCTGGACTAGGTTAGGGTCCAGTGGGATTGTTATGATGAGGTCACAGCTTCGTGGGAGCATGCAGCACAGATGAGATCATAGTACCCATACCTTTTTTATGAACTCCAGGAGGAAGTTCATGCCTAGGGGGGGGGGATGTGAGGCCTCACCCTGACCCGTCATAGCATCTTTTCTTTCTGCATTTTGATACATTGATACACTTGTTGATCTATTTTGATAGAGACTCGAGATATGATATTTTGATGTTGATTATTATATTATGTATGTGTGGATGTGGATCTAGAGTACGTCTTGATTTTGATTATACATGGTTGGTAAAATGAATTATTCATGTTTAGATTTGATTATTGAACCTAATGATTTATGTACTTATGATGTTTGGATATCGTTGAATAGAAATTGGTAATTTGAATTGAATTACAAATATTGAGTTGCGATACTAAATAGGAAATGGAATATGTATATTTCATGTAATGTTATCATCTTGAACTACTGATGCTCGATGTGAAGTGTGCAGGTAAGAGAGCCATGGGAATTATCAGAGAACCAAGGTTAAACACATGTGAACTGAGTAAGCCAAGGCCTAGTCCAATGTGGGATTACAAAGCCTCGTTGTAATGTGAACTTGTCGTAAAAGTGAATTTTCATGTGCATTAGTAGTTAGCTTCGTGTTGTCATTCATGGCATTTGTATTTAATGTGCAATTGTTAGTGTCACTTGACACTTGTAATGTGCTCATTTAAATTTATTTTATTCCAGCCACTTCTAGGGGCCAATAGGAGGTTCTAGGGGTCATTTTTCACATTATTTAAGTATCTTAATGTTAGGGGTATGGGTTAGGAAGGTTTTCAGCATATCCTAAACCCCCTAGAGACTTTGGCAACCCTTTTTTGGACCCATTTACCCTTAGCTACGAGATTCGATGGATCTTGACCCTTACCCAACTTCACCTTGCCTTCCAATCAAGCATTAATCATGGGGGGACAAGGAAGACCAAGTAGACCGTAGAGTCAAGTCTACATTTATGTTTGGTGGGTGGGTAGAATTTTGGAGCCCTTTTTAGAGGCCCTTGATAGAATTGGAGGGTGTTCACCCACTCTCTAATTTTAGAGAGTTTAGGGATTTGGAAAAAGGAGGACAAGTGGATTAGCTCTTCTCAACTATCAATTTCCATCACACTTGTGAAGGTAGGTCTTTCATTTCCATGGAGGTTTTCTTGTTTTTTCTCAAAAGACTAGTTTGTGTTCTTCCTCTTTCATGTCATTGAAGTATATCCATGTTGTGCTATTGTGTTGTATGGGAAGGGAATTTGATGTTGGATTCATGCTTTTCCTTTTTGTTTTGTTTGAATGAGGGTGTTCATGTTATGGGAGTATGGCATTACTCACCTCTTTGGGAAGAGGAAGAAGTGGCTTTGGGTGAAGGGGTTAGTTAGGCTCTCCATGAGGTGAGAGTCTCTTCTCTTGGAGAAGAGGGAAAAATTCATGGTGTATGGGCACCATGAAGCCATTGCAATCTTTGTATCATAAAGATGCTGACAAACATTATTGTGTATGTAAGATGGATTTGTAGCCTTGAAGAGGCAATGGAATATCCTTGTTGAGGAATTTGAGAAAACAATGGCATTCTCCCCTTGGAAAAGCCCACCTCCACCCTTCTTCAATGAGCTTGCAAAGCTCATTTGTGTAGCCTTGGAGGGAGTAAAATTGTTGTGTTACATTTGTGTGAAAGTGCAAGCGTCTTGTTGTTTTGTTGTTTTCCGTTTACCCTTGGTTCTCCAAGCTTGGGGGTGGTCTCATAAGAGACCTTGGTTGGGTGGTGAGCACCCATGGTTCTCTCCTTTGTTGTAGGTTTTGAGGTCAACACCCAAGTGGAAAAGCTTGAAGAAGTTTCTCTTGTTGAGCTTGTATCAACTCTCCTAAGCTATTGTATTATTGACCTTGAAGGAGATCTTTCTCTCTTGTATATTGTAAAGAATTTCCATTATTGAGTTCATTGTAAAATAGTAGATGTATATGAAAGGGTATATTTAATATGATGAAGTGAAGTAGCTCTTTTATGTTGATCTCTCATTGAGTATTCCATCAAAGTGTAATATATAATTGTAATGTAAATGCTTCTTCATCATAGAGATTATGTAATGAAATTGATAGGATGTCTATAATGAAAATGCTATGTATTTCTATCTTGTCTAATTGATTTTTGCTTCTTAAGATAGTGGAGTTATTTTCTAAAAAAAAAAAGTTATTCAAAGTTGGCAAGAGAAGATATGAAATCATTCAATAGTATGTAAAATTGCATTAATATGGATAGCCATGAAACTCTTAATACTTGGATTCATATTTGAAAGCTCTTTGCAATCTATCTTATGGTAGACCAAAATCATACTTAAATGGACTATACTTGGATGAAGAAACTTGATCATCTCTTATTCTCTTTCAAAGGAATTATCCATGGAATAACTGATAAGATGAAATATCAAATGAGAGACATATATACATTCTAGACTTACTCATTACCTTCTTGAGCAACTCTTAAATTGAACCACTTAGTGCATTCTAAACACCTCACCTATGACTAGTAAATAAAACAAAGAGATCAAGTTGATGTATTATTAGTCATATTGTAAAAAAAGACACTTCCAGAATTTATAAGAGCAATTTTGCTCTCTGGAAAATGTATGGGGATAAAATTATCCCTTTACTACACAGAGAATATTCCTTATTTTTGTTTATACACTAAACAAAACTACCTAAACTAAAGCATACTTCTAATCTACCTATTACCATGTCATTTATCCACCAAATCATGATTGATGGGGTCTTAGTAAAGTTCACCAATAAAATATCACTTTTAGGCCTTCCCCACTTGTTAGTGGCCCCCACAAAGTCCTCTTCCTAGGTGCAGGAGAGAGGTGTGGTAGAGGTAACATTAAATATTTTATCATCATACTTTCCCCTACGTGGGTAGAAGGACTTTTAGGAAGTGACACTTACCAAAGGATTTCATTTTGCCTTGCTTTTTACTTTATGTCCATGTATACATGGCTGACATGGCATAATGAACTATCCACTTCTCAACCACCTCTTACATGTGTACCTTATTATGTTCTTGAAGTCTGACATCTTCCCTTTGTCATAAAAAGTATCCTCTTCCCTTTGGCATGCGTACCCTCCACTTGGGTATTACCTTGGGGAAAGCAAGAAACTTTATGGTTATACTTTGACTTTAACCCAAATCTCTAACCTTCTAACCTTGGAACTAGCAAATTTTTCCCCATGTTATGAGTGGGGTCAACCTTGATTTTCCCTCCCTTGCCTAAAAATGCGCCCACTTTGCTTAGGGGCTTAGTCTAGCTTGTAGGGAAGCTAGTGGGTATAGGTGGATGTAGTAGGTTTAGATAGTAGCTTAGTAAGAGTTAGAGTTTGGTTTAGTTTATTCTTTTTGAATTTGATTCTTTGATGTTTATTATTTTTGTATAGTTTATGTTTTGAAAAAATAATAATAAAAAAAAAATAAAAATATATTTCCTTGTGATTAATAAAATTAGCTTTAAACAAGTGGGTTTAGATAATATGTTTAGTCAAATTAACTATTTACTTAAATTAACCATTCCATGGGGATTGTTAATACTAGTTGTTAATCCCACATTATTATTGTTAGTTTTATCTCTTAATAAACTTAGATTTTATGCAACATTAGTTATATTAGGCTAATGTGTTTAAGTATAGTTAGTATTTAACCTCTAGTCTATTAGTAATTATCTTATCTAAGTGTTATAGATTGTATGAGGCTATCATACAAGTTAATTAGGTGTGTATAAATTGTAACTTGATTATTAACCTAAAGCATATTAGGGTATGTTGGAAACTCAATTAAGATCATTATGATATCGGGCTTGAGATTTCCCTTGCTAGATCCACCTTTTGTTTCTGTCATTCAAGCATTTTCCTAACCGCCTAGTGCATAGGAGCATCTGTGTCGATTCTTAGGCTTATTGGATCGAAGCGTATGACTAAGACATATGTTACTTCATATCACACTTAAAAAAAAATTTGTTACATTTTTGGATGTTTAATTTGGGCATGACATTATTATATTTTGGTAGCCACTTGTTGACTCATGATGCTAGGTAATTAGGGGTTGGTTATTATAGGTTTTGTTTAGAATTAAATAAGATAGGATTTAATTAACAATAAGCATTGATTCTAATTGTTTTTATATATTACAATATAACTTGGATTGTTATTTAAATTGAATTTGGGATAATAGTTCTATCATAAGAATGTTTTATTAACTATTATTTTTAATCTTATTAGTTAATTCATTATTGTTTTGGTATTTAATTTAGCCTTGGTAATTGTATGTTATCAATATGTGATATAGCATTATTACTAGTAAACTTATTGTTTTACCCTTTAATTTTACTTTATGAATGTGTATTTGATATTGGTAGCATTTAATCTTTTTATTAGTTAATTAAACATTTTCTTTATCCAAGTTATAATAGGCCTTGTTAGTGTTAACAATATGGTCATTTTATGGTAGACGTGGATATTCTAATTAGTGGGATTAATTAGTGTGAGAAAAATTACTTGTTATTATGATCATTATGTCTTGGTTACCCTATGACATGCTAATTACTTGTGTAAGATGTTCTCCTTGCATATATTGTTTGTGCAAGTTAACTTTACTATCGAAGTAGTGGTTTTGCATACGAGATTAGATGACCAACTAGGGGATGAAAATCTAGAGGTCAGGTATGTATTGTGGAAGTAAGTTTATCTTTATGATTGTTGATGTTTATGATGATTTGTATATCCCTGATCTATTGTTGATTTGATTTTGAGATGATTCGATGGGGGACTTGAGTTGGATGTCAAATTGATTCCTGGTTGTTATTTCCTCATGGTGGATTAAATTTGAATTAGTGGCCAAGTGGATTTATGTATTGAAATGGGAATATGTTTTACTTGTTTATCTGTTTGCTTGGTGCTTAATATAATATATGTGGCCATGAACCAGGATGAGTATTGTTGAGAGACTAGGGAAGGTTATCTAGATGTGACATAGGGGGTGGCTTGCAATGGATCGCCGAGGCCCACAAGTGGCTGACGGATCATCCATTGACAAGTTTCTTAATTCCAGTGATAACATTATAAAAATTGATCTAGTTAGGAAAACATTAAAAAGATAATTTGTGATACTTCGCCCATTCCTTGAGTGTCATTGGTTCAGTGAGGAACCTTCAGGACTAAACTCAAGGGTGGATCATCGATATACTTGTCTTCATGAGAGATATCGATACCACGTATGATCACTTGAGTGCTGTCAGTTCAGTGAGGAACCTTTAGGACTAAACTCAAGGGTGGATCTATGTGATGACACCTTCCTACTCACAACTTAGATATCCTATGTATGTCAATGCCTCTGGTAACCCGTATACCCTCTTGTTCTAGAGATATCTTTCTAGGTGGTGATTGGGATTGGTCCTTGGTATGTGCGTGGGCCTGGTGTTATCTCCCTAGCATGGTGGGGTGGACCTCTGGGTTTCACATGGTCAGGAGGTAGTGTACTTCTCCATTGAGACTGTTGCGGATATCCTCCATCACTTGATTGTTACTTGGACCAGATTACCACCATTGTTGCAGATTCATGTATCAGATGTCAGATGTTATTATCTTGTACTTGTAGGAGATTTATTTGATTATTATTGACCCCTGCGTGGATCCATGATACATATGATAAATGTAATTGTAATAAATATCACCACATACCCTACGCCATGTGTAGAGGATGTAGGTGATCATATGATGTAATGTAATTTGATTTAGAGAAATGAACTTTCTTTCATTATGTACTTAAATGTTCTTTAGCATCGGATCATGTTAGCGTAGTGTCTGTTAGACAACGTAATACTATGTTAGGGACCCTTGAGAATGAAAATGAAATGATGTGTTTATTCAAATTCATGAATGTAAATCATTGTGATTCTATGTTCAATGTGCTTGTTAACTTTAGTAAACAAAAAAAATAAAATTGTTGCATAACTTAGCATAAATTTTAGTGTTAATCTCTTGGGTCCCCTAGCGGGGTGTTACATCTGGTATCAGAGCATGAGTTCTACACTGAGAACTCTAGGATAATATGTGTGCCCATTAGGTCTTATTAGGTAAACATGTTAAAACCAAACTTAGACATCAAAACAACTTGTTTGTGAAAATCTTTAACTCTCACGAAAACTAAAACCGAAACAAAACTAGAACAAAAAAACTTGCTTTAAACTATGTTCTTATGTGGTTGCTTTATGGTTTCAAATGTGACATACTTAATATATATATATATATATATATATATATATATATATATATATATATATATATATATATATATATATATATATATATATATATATATATGCTTAAATGTTTTGTCCTAATGCTATGGTTGCAGGAATCATGCCTCCTGTGACAAGAGCCCATGGGTTAGGTAGAGGTGTGAGAGGTAGAGGTAGAGTGGACACACCCTCTTTCTCAGTTGATTAGGATAGTGCACAGAGCCATAGTAGAATTCAAAGTGATAGCAACCAGGATGGCACAGAGGAATTAGACACTAGACAGATTTTACAGGCCATTCTTGAGAGGTAATCAAGGAGATCAGGTCAGATTGAGGGAGAGGACTCCCCTAGATAGGTTATACCAATAGAGTATGATGCCGCTATGGAAAATAAGATGAAGGACCTATTCAGACTTTCGAAGCTTCCATTTGATGGTATGGTACCAGATTTGAGGCCGATACATGTCTTATTAGTTTAGATAGGTACTTCTCCATGTACTCATTTGCTAGCAATGTAAAAGCTAGATATGCTATTATGTAGCTGACAGACACAGCATCATCATGGTGGAGGACTGAAGAGAGTAAATTGGGGATCACCATTGATACAGTTACATGGGAGTTGTTCCTTGAGAGCTTTAGAGATCGATTCTTATCAGATCAATGGAACTAGCTTCAGGGGAAAAAGTGAGCATGAAGACCTTAGTCTGTAATTGTGAGTTGGTTTTGGGTAGCATTAGCACCTCAATTGATCTTCACATAATTCCTTTGGGATCATATGATGTTGTTTTAGGAATGAATTGGTTGGAATCCCATGGAGCTACTATAGATTGCAGATAGAAGATCATTAAGTGCAAGGATGATCAAGGTAAAAACTTTGAGATTAGAGGCATTCAACATCCTATTTCTCTTCATATGATTTTCGCCATACAGATGAAGCGAAGCATGAGAAAAGGATGCCAAGTGTTTGCAGTGTCTTTGAGTGAGTGTGAGGATGAGGATGGTGAGAAGAAGTCCCTTGATCACCCTATGCTATAGGAATTCATTGATGTCTTTCCAGATGAGATCCCGGGTATGCCACCAAAGCAGGATATTGATTTTTGTATTGATCTTATTCTAGGAGTAGAGCCTATATCTAGAGCTCCATATAGGATGACTACATAGGAGTTGAGTGAGTTGAAGCTATAGTTGGAAGAATTGTTGGATAAGGGATGTATCGGGCCTAGTGTTCCACCTTGGGGAGCACCAGTTCTCTTTGTCAAGAAGAAGGACAGTTCATTGTGACTATGCATTGACTACAGACAGTTGAACAAAGTAACAGTCAAGAATAGGTATCATTTGCCACAGATTGATGATCTCTTTGATCAGGTGAAAGGTGCAAGGGTGTTCTCTAAGATAGATCTCAAGTCAGGTTACCATCAGTTGCACATTAGAGAGGAGGACATCCATAAGATAGCTTTTCAGACATGCTATGGTCACTATGAGTTCACAGTGGTACCATTTGGCTTCACAAATGCTCCATCTATATTCATGAGTTTGATGAATGGGGTATTTCGTAAGTATCTTGATCACTTAGTTGTTGTCTTCTTGGATGATATTTTGGTTTATTCTAAATCCATGGAGGAACACAAAGAGCATCTTCGGTTGGTATTGTGGTGCCTTAGAGAGAATCAGTTGTATGCTAATCTAGCCAAGTGTGAATTCTTCATGACAGAGATTCAGTACTTGGGCCATGTGATCTCGGGTGATGGTATTTCAGTGGATCCCATAAAGATTCAGGCTATAGTTGATTGGCTGGCACCTAAAAATGTGTCAAAGGTTCACAGTTTCATGGGTTTGGCAGGATATTATCGTAAGTTCATAGAGAACTTCTCTAGAGTTGCTTATCCCATCACATCATTGCAGAGAAAAGGCAAGAAGTTCATTTGGTTTGAGAAGTGTGAAGAGGCATTCAGAACCCTCAAGCATAAGTTGACTAGTGCACCTATTCTTTTAGTACCTGATCCCACAGGTGATTTTGTGGTTTGTACAGATGCTTCGTTGGAGGGTATTGGAGCAGTCCTCATGTAGGGAGGACGGGTGATTGCTTATGAGTCTCACACACTCTAGGATCATGAGTTGAACTATCCCATGCATGATCTTGAGCTAGCAGTGGTAGTCCATGCTTTGGTCTGATGGAGACACTTTTTATTGGGACACCAATTTGAGCTTCATACTGATCATCGTAGTCTACAGTACATTTTCACTCAGCCTAATCTGAATGCTAGACAGAGGAGATGGATGGAGTTCCTTTGTGAGTGTGATTTTGAGGTTAAGTATATCTAGGGGAAAGTGAATGTGGTAGCCGATGCTCTAAGTAGGAAGAGGCGAGTTATAGCTATGGCTACACTTGGTGTTGATTTGAGGAGTAGGATTTTGCAGGCACTTCGTCGAGATACTTTTTATCAGGAGGTGAAGGTAGAGATTGAGTCTGGGAGACCTCTAGTAGGTAGATTTGAGGGATATGTGTTGGATTCTAATGGTTTGTTGCATCATGTGAGCTAGATCTATGTACCACCATTGGAGGATCTTCGTTCATTGATCTTATCAGAGGCTCATTGTGCACCTTACTCGGCACATCCTGGTGTCAAGAAGTTGCACAAAGATCTTTGACAGCTATACCATTAGTCAGGGATGAAGAGGGATATTTTTTATTTTTTTGCTAGGTGCTTAGAGTGTCAGAGAGTTAAGGCAAAACATTAGCATCCTACAAGACTTCTACAGTCACACAGTATTCCCTCATGGAAATGGGATGTTATATCTATGGATTTTATCATGGGTTTTCCTTTGACACCCTGTAGACATGATGCTATCATGGTCACTATGGATCAGTTGACTAAGGTAGCACATTTTTCTCACATGAGATCCACTTATACAGCTTCATCAGTAGCTAGAGTCTTTATGCAGGACATAGTGAGATTGCACGGTATCCCTTGAAAGATTATTTTTGATAGGCATCCAGTATTTACTTCTACATTTTGGACTTCTTTGTAGCATGATTTGGGTGCTTAGTTGAACTTTAGCATAGCCTATCACCCTCAGACAGATGGGCAGACAGAGCATGTGAATCAGGTCCTAGAGGATATGTTGAGGATGTATGTCATGGATAGGCAGACACATTGGGAGGATTATCTTTACCTGGTGGAGTTTGCATATAATAATGGATACCACAGTTCCATTGGCATGTCACCATTTCAGGCATTGTATGGATGTCCTTTTCATACACCTCTTAGTTGGGATAGGTTAGATGATAGGATTCTTTTGAGACCAGAGATGCTTTGTGATATGGAGCAACATGTATAGTGCATTCAGGAGCATTTGATTACTGCACAGGATAGACAGAAGAAATATGTAGATGCCCATAGAATAGACATTCAGTTTTCAGTTGGAGACAATGTGTTCTTGAGAGTGCGTCCAAGGAAGAGTCCAATCTGTTATGGAAAGGGTTCTAAATTGGCGCCTTGATTTGTTGGTCCATTTGAGATTTTGGAGAGGATAGGTCCAGTTGCTTACCGTCTTGCATTGCCACCTAGCCTATCTTGCATACATGATGTATTCCATGTTTCTATTCTTAGGAAATATATTCTAGATGTGACCCATGTCCTTGATTGGAATGCACTATAGGTCGAGGACGAGTAGCTGGCTTTGGAGCCCATATGCATTCTGGAGCTTTGGGATATCACACTCAGAGGCCACATTATTCCATAGGCCAAGGTCCAATGGGACCCAAATGATGAGACCAAAGCTACTTGGGAGGATGCATCTCAATTGCAGGATGCCTATCCTTATCTGTTTGCAGGCTTCCAGGAGTAAGCCTAGTCCTAGGGGGGGAGGATTTAATACCCCTCACAGCTTATTACTGTTGAGACTATGTTTTAGTTGATACTGTTTTACCTTAGCAGATTAGACCAGACATATTTCATATTTATATTATGGTGTGTAATTAAACAGTTATACTTTGATGCTAATTATCATGCTTAGATCTGAACCAAAAACATTATGTGATGGTTAAATTTAGTAATGATGGATTTTATATGATGTTTCATATGCATGTATTAATTGATGTAATTTAGATGATTATTTATATTTGGTACTTACCCCATACCCGCATGTGTATGGTATCATTTTTTTTATCATGTATGTTTTCTTTTCTATTCGACGTGCCTGTATGGTAGAGGCACGTCGAACAGAAAAGAAAACATGGTAGATGATTATTTATATTTGGTACTTACCCCATACCCGCATGTGTATGGTATCATATTTTTTATCATGTATGTTTTCTTTTCTGTTCGACGTGCCTGTATGGTAGAGGAGGAGGCGTAGTTACCTGCATTGAGTTAGGTCCACACATCCCAGCCATCCCTACCATTGTCTGTTGTTATGTTTATATATATGCACATGTACATGCAGTGTTTTTTATGCAGGTTGTAGGTACCAGGCATCGACTTCCCTAGCTTGACAGGATGAGCGTGCCCTCATTATGTCTCAATGGCGGAGAAGGGGAGATAGCACTTAGGCCAATTCCCTAGCCCAACCTAATCATCCTATAGGAATGGATGGAATCTCACTTGATTTACCTGATTCAAATCTATTCTGGCCGAACAAATTTGATACACTTTCCCTGTTGAGCATGATATTGATCCTAGGATTTTTCCCTTGCATGTGTCATATCTTAACTTTGTGGGTTGATGTGTTAATTCTGTTAGCAATATTTATTATGTCACATTTGCGTATTAGTAAATATATTTTCATTAGTATGAAAAAATATAATTAGATATGTATGTATACTTTATGTCACTTGTAATAATAACATTATTAATTATATATATGTTAATTTTATATATATATATATATATATATATATATATATATATATATATATATATATATATATATATATATATATATATATATATATATATATATATATATATATATATATATATATATATATATATATATATATATATATATATATATATATATTATTTATGTGTATATAGATTGAAGTTATTGGATAATTTGAAAATATGAGAGTGACATATTCTAATTTAAATGAAGGATAAAAAAAAAGAAATAAAAATGTAATAAGATGAAATTCCATGTCACTTTTGAAAAAGAATAAAATAATAGGATGTAGGAGAAAGTGCAATTAATAGGTATGGGAAGGAAATGAGAAGTAGAAAGGGGGTCATTATTATTCTTTTGGATATGCAAATTTGGAGGAGTGAGAGAGACTTATCATCACTTTTGATATGTAAGTTTTAGGGGAGAAAATAGAGAAAGAAGAGAAGGCTTGGAGAAGGAGAAGAAAGCAAGAAGAGAAGGGATTAAGCTTGTGGAAGCAGATTCAGATAGCAGTTGAGGGGTTGGACTTCATCAACCTATTTGAGAACCAGGTAGGTTTTGAATTCTTTTATTATGTTTCAATTTAGTTTTAAGTTTTCAACAATTGAGAGCACATATTTACCTCCCCAAAAATGTAGAGTGAAGAAATTAATCAATGATAATTTTAGCTTGTAATGGGGAGTTTTAACATCACAAACTTTCAACCCTCTCAAACTCAACCATTGGTGAAATCCAAGTTTGGAATGGAAAGAATTTGTTATTTCATGACTCAATGGAGCATAGTTGTGTTTTGATCTAAATACTTGCCATATTATTCATTTAATTGATCATATAATTAATCTGAATGGAAAGAATTAGTATTTTGTCTTGGTAAACAAATGTGGAAACAAACCATTCTTGCATGGGATATCAAAAAAATAAACTAAGTCCTAAAGTGAGACAAGCACACAAAAATAAAACTAAGTGTTTCACTATCAAACTCTCTGGAATTTGTATGGGAAAAGAATTCCCATACAAATTTCTGCCATAGTCATTATTTTAACAATATTTATGCCACCTTGTCTTTTAAAAAAAAAAAATCAAATTCATATTTAATTCGATTACAAACTCCCAACTTTAAGAATGTGTGGGACCCACTCCACTTTGAAGAACAAACCATTATTTGAAAACAAATTAAAAAAAAACATATATTTGAAATCAAGCCACAAGTCTTTTTCCTTTACCCCTTATACACTCCATCCTCTTACTATTTCGCAGCTCCCCATGCCAAAGAATTAATGGCATTATAAAATGACTAATTTTCCACTTTATGGGTGATGTCACCACCCCACCAACTCCTTGATTTTCACAGGCTATGGGGAGGCTGATGCAAGAGCATCCTGGGTGTAAGGGCAATCTTGCATCACCCAAAAATATTTCTATTTTTGTATTCAATAAGAGCTATCTTGTACAAAGTTGCTATTTATGGAAACTTGCTATTTTTAGTAAGTTGGTCTTACAATCTCGGAATGTCTAATTTTAGATATGGAGGTTCATCTCAGTCATATCAGCCTGCCAACAAAGTTTCATGGCTAGATCAGGTCTAGTTTTGAAGATATTGAAGATTTTTGGTATTGGCAGCAGGGTATAGAAACTTTGAACTCAGTTTTGAAGGCTTTAGAGGCCCCTGATGAGGTCAAAAAATTGGGTGACAGGTGCTTTGCGTGGGTCAAGCTTGTAGAGCACTTCGTGGAATTTTTGAAATGGGGCTATAATAGTCAATTGGGTCAACTGGTGATGTTTTATGATCTCTGGAAGTCAGACCACCTGAAATGGCAGAAAATAATTTTTCTTCAAAATTTCTGTTGGGGTTTCAAAAGTTATTTTGAGCTGACTTTGATGTAATAAATTGTGAAATAAAATAATTCTAAGTTTGGTTGGCCCTAAGGGCTAAATTTCTAGAACCTTCTCGGGTGGTGGAAATTGCCTATATAAAGAAGGCCCGTAGTGTTGTCTAGGGCAATTCTGGGTAGTAGATCTGGGTATTGATTCGAGGCTTTGTCCTATAGAATATTGTAAAGGAATGCCCATGTGGCTTTGCATATTGTAATTCTGAAAGTTTGTAATTCCACATTTGTGGAGATAATAAGAAGCCAATTTTCTATTCTTGCATATTATTGTTGTTGTTTCTCTATTTTTGTTATGTGTTTGTGGTATTAAGGGGAGCACCCTTAATTAAGTGGTATCAGAGCAAGAGTTCTTGAGTGTGTAAATAGATCACCGACTGTGAGGCAGTTTGCACCAGGACCGTGGTTAGGGTTTCAGTGTGCATCGCGAAAATGCCTCCATGAAGAGAACGTGGTGGAAGAGCTGGTGCTGTGACACCCAAGGTTAGAGAGCTATAGAGACAAGTGCGAGCATTGTAAGAAGAGATTCGCAGAGGAATGAATCTTAATGTCAGACATGAAAGCGAGGATGAAGTCGAAGAAGAATATCAAGAAGGAGAAGCTGAAGTTGTGAATCAGGAGGAAGAAAGACTTTTTTGGGTGATTTCCAAGATTGGGAAAAAACCTAAGATTGAGGTTCCTACATTTTCTGGAAATCTTAACCTAGAGGAATTGATCGACTGGATCAATGAATGTGAGGAATATTTTGAGTATGAAGATATTGAGGATCCTGATAGGGTCAAATTTGCGAAGGCTAGATTGAAAGGTCATGCGAAGATCTGGTGGCAAGAGATTCAATTGGAGTGAAATAGAAGAGGGAAAGATAAAATCATAAGATGGGATCAGATGGTGGATAAATTGAAGTGATAGTTCATTCTTTTTGATTATGAGCTTGACCTACTAAAGAAAATTCAAAGTTTGAAGCAAGCAGGAAGATCTATTTAGGAGTATACAGAGGAGTTTTCTCGACTCCTCATCAGAACAGGCCATGCAGAAGGTGATAAGGAGAAGGTTGCCTGATACTTTAATGGGTTACGACCAAGCATTCAGGAGGAGTTGAATCTGGTTTGAATGAACAGTATTGAGGAGGCATACCAGTTTGCCTTAAAAGTAGAAGAAAAGCTCAACAAGAAGTTTGAGAGCAGACAAAATGGAAGAGGTCATGGTGGAAGATCTGGTGGATGGTCATATGGTGGCCGAAATGAAGATCCGAAAAAGAAGGATGAGGCCAATAGTAGTCAGAACTAGAGAGGAAATAATTCCAATTGTTTTCAGGATCAGAGTAATAGAGATCAGAGAGGAAGAGGAAGAGGAAGAGGACAAGGATCTAGAAGAGGAGGCTTCCATGGAACATGTTTTCACTATGGAGAAGAAGGTCATAGGGCATTTGAATGTCTTCATGTGATGCCCAAAATTTGGGACAAAACACAACCAACAAATTTTTAAAAGTGATAAAGTTCCTACAAACAGGATGCGGGTTAAAGAGTTCAACGACGAGGCTACAATGATTCAGGTAAACAACCTCGACAATGTGGTCTATAAAGGATGCTATAGGAACATTAATTAAGGTCAAGTATAAAGAATGTCTAATGTTTACGTTAAGTCCAATCTGTTCATGGAGCTTAATTGGTTTGATTGGAAATACAGGATATTCATGAATGCTTCGTCAAACTTATTATTAAATTAGTATATGAAAGCTATAAGTCTTTATCACTAATTATATTTATTTATTATATAATACTAATTAATAATTATAAAATATTAATTAAATAATATAGATATTATTTAATTAATAAATTATAATTTATTATCTAATATTTAATGCATGTTTAAAAATATCATTATAGAACAAAATGGAAATTTCCACTAACTATAAATTTCCTTGCATCACTTAATATCTTCCTATACTAATATTAAATCCAAAAGCAAAATAACAAAATAACATAAATTATTTCATAACTTTATTACCCACTAAACAATCTTATTAACTATCTAAGCATCTAAAAAACTTCTAACTAAACTAACTAAATTAATCCATCTTTATTCACCAAAATATCCTAAACTATCTACTACCCTATCTACCCTAATAACTACCATCCTTTCCTAAATATCTAACCTTCTAAACTAGCCCTCCCACTAGCCTCTAAACCTCCTCTACTCACGTGCCATGAGGAGATTGAAATTCAAATAAAGCAAGGGGGGCGCAATTCAAGGTAGAGATGATGTGTATTGAAAGAAGGTTTAAAATAATGCCAAGACATGACAACCCACCTACCCTTTTCAAGCTTCAACAAGGAAACTTTTAAACAAGTTTATCATCCTCCAAATATCAGCGTGGATTTAGGAGACAAGGCATTTTACAAAGCTTAACCAAACTTGCTTAGGTGGCACTTAGTACACCATCCCATCATCCAAAAGGATTGGGATTAATTACAAAACCTTAGCCTTCATCCACCTGCGCCTAGGGGAAAGGCTTGTCAAAAAGGTGAGTAAGTGATATTTGTTAAAAGTTTTATTTTATTTATTGCTTTGACAAAGGTGGCAGCATTTATATTAAAATAAGACTGTGGTAGGAATTTTGTATGGGAATTCATTCCCATACAAAATCCAGAGAGCTATTTGCTCTTTAAAAATTTCTGGGTAGTGTTATTTTGTTTTAGCACTACTTAGTTCATCATTTTTTTTTTTTGAAACTCATTAAGCATAGCAATGAAATTTTAATGGTTCCTAATATGGAATGAAGAGATTAAGTTATTGCATTTAAATAGTATTTCAACAAGGTTTATCATAGTTTGTTTGATAATCAAATAAGGTCTTTCTAAAGACTAAATGCTCAAAGTTTTCATAGTTTTTTTTTGAAATCTTCATTACAATATATGAGCAGAGCAAGAAATTGAAAGTCTAATGATTTCTTAGATGGAATTTAGGAGTTTATAAGACTAAATAGGATAGTGTTCTTCTATGAATAACATAGTCAATTTTGTAAGCCAAATTAGAGCACTACAAAATGACAAATTTGTTCAAAGTTTCAAAGTAGTTTCTTGACATTTTCAAAGGACTAAGGAGTGATTCAAGCATAAATTTAGAGTTTGTTTGTATAGTCCTTAGCCAATTTAATACATCAAATGAGACTACAAACTACTCAATTCATCCAAATAAGTGATGATAACATATCAATATAGATTCAATCAACTTGGTGATCTTATTGCAATAATTTAGAGAGTAAATTCAATGGCCAAGAGAGAATGAAGGTCTTTTAAGAATCATGCAAGGATTCAACTTCCATAATATGAACTACATAATCCTCTCATTATCTTTGTTCCCATTGAAATTTACATCATTCCTAGGTTACAAAGTAACATTGCAATATTCAAATGAAGCTTGCTTTTCTTTACATGAATCTCATAATGAAAGCATCTTCTAAAATATAAATTTGGCAATGATAGATCAATATAGCAACATGTTTTTCTTTCTAAATACATTATACAAGAGCTCCAAAGGGAGATTGAATACATCATTCCAAATTTACAAGGATGAATCAAATATGGAGTGAATTCCTCTTTCAAACATAGAGTGAATTCCTCATTCAAACACATCAAAGCAAAAGTCTTTATCTTCTTTAGCATCATGCTTCCATACTTCAAAATCTGCAAATGCAAACAAAAAAAGGAAAAGACCATGGGAGCTCACCTCCCATCCAAGGTCTCTCATGAGACCACCCCCGAGCTTGGGGAGAACACATTGAACAGGTTACAAACAAACACACACAATCACAACATGATTTAACAAACATGGACAAAATTCCCAAATTCCCTCAAGAAGTAAACTAAGGAATTCCCATGAATTTCCTTTGTAGGGTGTGGTAGACAAAACCATGGAGAATACCATTGCATAATATACAAGGCCACACATGGACCAATTTTCTCAAATACATACAAGGCACACAAGGCCAATTTTCCCTCCTTATACCCCCATTGCCTCAAAGGCTACATGCAAGGTCTCTTGGAGAAAATCACTCACCCAAGGTTCATCCTTCCCCACACATGGAGGAGACTCTACACATGGAGTTGCCTCCATTTCCACACCCCCTCTTGATTTCTCTTCCCTCCCAAGGGTGAGAGAATCTAAGAGTAAACAACCCAAAAATTCAATTACATGATAAACACATATGCAAGCTTGCTCTCACCATGACCAACCATGGGGAGATAAAACACAACACTAAACAAAACAAACCTCCACCATGACCAACCATGGGGATCCAAGAACATGATCATAATAACAACATCTCAAACAAACAGAAAGAGCACATGAATTCCTACCTCAAATCCAAGCTATGGTAGAATGTTGTTGAGCCCTAATCCAAGCTTCAAGCCTCTTTTTCTCTAACTTTTTGAAGACTCTCTAAAAATAGAGAATGGGTGAATGAATCACCCTAAGCCAAAATTTCCTCTAAAAAGGGCTTCTACACCTAACCTCATAAATGAGGTTCCAACATGCAAGTTGCAATTTTCGCTCAAGAAGGAAAATGAATTTTTAAAAGGGTCCTAAAGTCACTTTTTGGCTTCTAAAGAGGTGAAAATACCCCTAACCCATGGGTACATGGAATGGGTTAAAAAAATTTGCATAAAACTATCTCCTAAGGCCATTATAAACCCTCTAAACCCATGTCGAGAAATAACATCGGAAATGGGGAATGAGACTGCAAAAAGATTCCTATGGCAGAAAGGAGTGCTAAGATATCCCTAAAACTCCTAGCAAGTGCTCTCTCACAACACACGACATACCTTTATAACATTTAACAATAGTGTCAAGCGACACTTAACAAAATAACATTTCACGAAAGGTACATCCAGATAACAACACATAACATACAAACATTCAAATTACTGTTACGAAATAAATTACTTAACAATGAGGCCTCAGGTCTCTTAATAGACGGGGCCTTGGTTTAACTGGTTACCCTATGTTCAATGTGTTTTCCCCGAATGTGTTTCCATGGTCCTTCCACCTGCAATACCTAAATGCAGCATCAGTAATTCAAGGAAGAAAACCATTACAATAACATATAAGATATAGCGAAATTTAATCATTAAATTACATAATTCAACTCATACGTCAATTGCATATAATATTCATGATTTGATTGCACATTTCAAATGAAATTCCATAACGTAATTTAAATATCATCAAGATCATCGAGATCACAAAACATCATATAAAAACAAACATAAATCAAATCTACACATCATGGATCCCATATGCAGAATCATCAAAAGAACAGTTCAACGAGTCCAAACATAATATAACAGTAGTCGACAAAGTCCAAGTATCTCTGAAAGGTACATAATCAAAAAGATAGCTAATATGTACAACACAGGATCACTATGTGGGCCGAAAGTGGACCTCACACTTCAGCACCAAGGTAGAATAGACAAGAGAAATGAAGGCCAGGCCAAAGTTGCACATGTAGATGAAGATGCTAGATCATCAAATTTTGAAGATGCTGAAAGAGGAGAAACATTAATTAACAGAAGAGTCTTGCTGAGTGGTGATAATGAACCTGAACAAAGGAGGAGCCTGTTTCACACTAGGTGCAAGTGTGAGGGTAAATGTTGTGATGTGATTATCGATAGTGGAAGCACTGACAATTTGGTGTCAGAAGAGATGGTGACAAAGTTGAAGCTCAAGAGACAAAAAAACCCACATCCATATCGGAATGCCTGGGTGCAGGATAACCACAAGGTCATGGTTAGTGAACAGTGCCTGGTAAAGTTCAAGATCAGCGGGTACCAAGATGATGTACTATGTGATATCATCTCTATGGATTCATGTCATATGTTGTTGGGTAGACCATGCCAGTTTGACAGATGTGCTGTACACGATGGTCGTGCGAATACCTATTCCCTGATAAAGGATGGAGTGCGACATAAGCTAAAGCCATTGAAGGAGACTGAAGAAAAGGTATGTGGCAATGCAAGAATAACTTTTTTTGATGGAAAAAAATTCCTAGATGGTATGAGCCATGAGCATGTGTGTTTTGCTTTAATTCCAAAAGTTGGTAAAGAGGAAGTAGAGGATGTACCTATAGAGGTTGTAGATTTGTTGAATGAGTTTCAGGATATTGTATCTAATAATGTACCTGATGGATTACCACCGGTAAGGAAGATCAGTCATCAGATGGATTTGATTTTAGGAGCTAGTTTTCCAAACAAGGTAGTACACAGAATGACACCAACATAAAGTGAAGAGTTGAACAGACAAGTACATGAGTTGTTACAGAAGGGATTGATTCGAGAGAGCTTGAGTCCATGTGCTATACCAGCAGTATTAGCACCAAAGAAGAATGGATAATGAAGGATGTGTATAGATTCTAGAGCAATAAACAAGATCACAATCAAGTATAGGTTTTCATTGCCACGAATGGATGATATTATGGACTGTTTGAGTGGAGCTGTGTATTTCTCAAAGATAGATCTGAAGAGTGGATATCACCAAATTTGGATCAGAGAAGGAGATGAATGGAGGACTGCCTTCAAAAAAAATGAAGGACTATATGAGTGGTTAGTCATGCCTTTTGGGCTAACCAATGCACCGAGCACTTTCATGCGGCTCATGAATGAGGTTCTAAAACAATTTCTGGGTAAGTTTGTCATTGTTTACCTAGATGATATTTTGATCTTTAGCAAGACATTGGAGGAACATATGATGCATATTCGTATGGTGTTTGAGAAGTTGAGAGATGAGAAATTGTTGATTAATTTGAAGAAGTGCAGTTTTGTGAAGAAAGAGTTAGTGTATTTGGGATTTGTAGTTTCAGTAGAAGGTCTAAAAATGGACCCAAAGAAGGTATAGGCTATCCTTGAATTGCCTACTCCAAGGAGTGCTACTGAGGTAAGATCTTTTCATGGTTTGGCTAGCTTTTACAGAAATTTTATCAGAAATTTTAGCAGTATTTGTGGACCCTTGACTGAAACAATGAGAGGGGATAGAAAAGAGTTTAAGTGGACTAATGGGGCAGAAAAGAGTTTTCAATTATTGAAACAAAAAGTTATAGAACAACCTATTTTAGCACTTCCAGATTTTAATAAGGTGTTTCAAGTAGATTGTGATGCTAGTGGTACTGCAATAGGAGCTATTATGAGCCAAGAAGGTAAACATGTTGCTTATTTCAGTGAGAAGTTAAATGATGCCAAGAGAAAATATTCTATCTATGATTAGGAATTTTATGCTATAGTTCAGGTGTTAAAGAAGTGGAGACATTATCTGCTTCCTAAGGAGTTTGTTTTGTATACTGATCATCAAGCGTTGCAATATTTGAATAGTCAAGGAAAGTTGAATCAGAGGCACTTGAAATGGGTTGAGTTTTTGCAGAGTTATACATTTGTTTTGAAACATAGAAGTGGAAAGTCTAACAAGGTTGTAGATGCTCTTAGCAGAAGACAACTATTGCTGACAGAGATGCAGATTGAGGTGGTTGGGTTCAAGGAACTCAAGAATTTGTATCCAGAGGATCTTGATTTTGGTGGAGCTTGGAAAGCTTGTAAAGAACCTGTTACTTTAGATAAGATGAAGTGGCTAGATTTTATCATCCAAGATGATATGCTATTCAGAGGTAGTCAGTTGTGCATTCCAAGAAGTTCTATGAGGGAGAATCTCATTAAAGAGAAGCATAGTGGAGGATTGGCTGGACATTTTGGTCATGATAAAACCCTTGCTTTGGTTAGTGAAAATTATTATTGGCCATAGTTATAGCAAGATGTGAAAAAATTTGTACAGAGTTGCAGAGTATGTCAAATGGGGAAAGGAGTGAAGTAGAATATAGGGTTGTATCAGCCATTACCTATACCAGAGAAGCCTTAGGAGGATATCAGTATGGACTTTGTTCTTGGTTTACCGAGGACACAACAGGGAGATGATTCAATTTTTGTAGTAGTTGACAGATTTTTGAAGATGGCACATTTCATTCACTGCAAAAAGACTAATGATGTTGTTCATGTAGCAGAATTGTTTTTTAGAGAAGTAGTGAGACTACATGGATTGCCAAAGACCATAGTTTCAGATAGAGACACTAAGTTTGTTGGATATTTCTGGTGTACATTGTGGAAGAAGTTGAAGATAGATTTGAAATTTAGTTCATCACATCATCCATAGACTAATGGATAGACAAAGGTGGTGAATAGAAGTTTGGGAAATTTGCTGAGATGTTGGGTTGGAGATAAGCCAACAGGATGGGATTTGATTTTACCATAGGTAGAATTTGCATACAATAATTCTGTCAACAGGAGCACTGGTAAATCACCATTCCAGATTGTATATGGAAGGAGTCCAAGAAATGCATCTGAATTGAGAAAGATAGATCAAGGAGAAATAAGTAGTGCTGAAGCTGAGGATTTTGCACAACACTTGAAGAACATCCATGAGGAGGTGAGGAAGCATATTACCAAGATGAATGCGCAGTATAAGGCTAAGGTAGATGAGAAAAGGAGGCATAAGGAATTTCAGGTTGGGGATGAAGTCATGGTTCATTTGTGAAAGGAGTGGTTTCCAGTTGGTACATATAACAAGCTGAAAATGAAGAAGTTTGGACCATGTAGGATACTGAAGAAACATGATTCAGGAAATGCATATGAGGTAGAATTGCCTACTCAGCTGAATATTTCACCAGTGTTTAAGATTTCAAATTTGATAGAGTATCATGAAGGAGGTGTTGAAGATGAGGTTGCAGCAACACAATGGACTATTCCAGCAACCAGTTCAGATATCAAGGAGATTGAAGACATACTGGATAGTCGTGTTGGCAGAAGCACAAGGAACAAAACATATGAAGAGTATTTGGTCAAATGGAAAGGATGACCTATAGAAGATTCATCATGGCTAACAAAGGAGGAGGTTAACTATCTTGGTTTTCCTCTGCCCACCTGAGTCGTGACAGGGTCACTTCTCAAATTACCCCGGGTGTCTGATGCAGGAGCATCCTGGGTGTAAGGGCAATCTTGCATCACCCAAAAATATTTCTATTTTTGTATTCAATAAGGGCTATCTTGTGCAGAGTTGTTATTTATGGAAACTTGCTATTTTTAGTAAGTTGGTCTTACGATCTCAGAATGTCTGATTTTACATATGGAGGTTCATTTCAGTCATATCATCCTGCCAGCAAAGTTTCATGGCTAGATCAGGTCTAGTTTTGAGGATATTGAAGATTTTTGGTATTGGCAGTAGGGTACAAAAACTTTGAACTCAGTTTTGAAGGCTTTAGAGGCCTCGAATGAGGTCAAAAAATTGGGTGATAGGTGCCTTGCGTCGGTCAAGCCTGTAGAGCACTTCGTGGCATTTTTGAAATGTGGTTATAATAGTCAATCAGGTCAACTGGTGATGACTTATGGTCTCCCGAAGTCAGGCCACCTGAAATGGTAGAAAATAATTTTTCTTCAAAATTTTTGTTCAGGTTTCAAAAGTTATTTTGAGCTGACTTTGATGTAATAAATTGTAAAATAAAATAATTCTAAGTTTGGTCAGCCCTAAGGGCTAAATTTCTAGAACCTTCTTGGGCAGTGGAAATTGCCTATATAAAGAAGGCCCGTAGTGTTGTCTAGGGCAGTTCTGGGTAGTAGATCTGGGTATTGATTCGAGGCTTTGTCCTATAGAATATTGTAAGGGAATGCCCATGTGGCTTTGCATATTGTAATTCTGAAAGTTTGTAATTCCACATTTGTGGAGATAATAAGAAGCCAATTTTCTATTCTTGCATATTATTGTTGTTGTTTCTCTATTTTTGTTATGTGTTTGTGGTATTAAGGGGAGCACCCTTCATTAGAGGCATATTATATTGTTTGATATAAACAAAAGAAATGCATCTAAGTTGTGTATGGGTTCAATCACCAAGCTTGGGTGCCCATCTACTTGCCATGGTACTTGACACATACCATAGTCCTAGGCTAGTCAAAGTACCTATCTTAGCAATTCAATGTTATGCAGGCCTTCTTACACATGGGGTGGCATGAGTTTTGTCCTACTGCCACTTTCCCCTTAGTAATAATTTTGGTGTCAGTCCATTAGCCTCACCTTGGACACCTACTTTCTTTTCCCCATGCCTCATTAATAAAGTATATTGGGCAGGTCTTAAATAGATTTGAGTTGGCCATTTGACTTGGCATTATTTTAAGATAATTCCACCCCACTTATTCTTGACTTGTGTGGGCACCAACATGGAAGAGATGGTAAAGGATTTGGTGGGCCCATGTACCTTCACTATGTCTTGTTTTCCCCTCAAATTTTTGCAAGTAAATCTTTTTGGATGAATATAGTGGCGTGGGTTTTGGGTTAATTAACTCAACATTATTATATTTTGGTAGCCACTTGTTGACTCATGATGCTAGGTGATTAGGGGTTGGTTATTATAGGTTTTGTTTAGAATTAAATAAGATAGGATTTAATTAACAATAAGCATTGATTCTAATTGTTTTTATATATTACAATATAACTTGGATTGTTATTTAAATTGAATTTGGGATAATAGTTCTATCATAAGAATGTTTTATTAACTATTATTTTTAATCTTATTAGTTAATTCATTATTGTTTTGGTATTTAATTTAGCCTTGGTAATTGTATGTTATCAATAGGTGATATAGCATTATTACTAGTAAACTTATTGTTTTACCCTTTAATTTTACTTTATGAATGTGTATTCGATATTGGTAGCATTTAATCTTTTTATTAGTTAATTAAATGTTTTCTTTAACCAAGTTATAATAGGCCTTGTTAGTGTTAACAATATGGTCATTTTATGGTAGACGTGGATATTCTAATTAGTGGGATTAATTAGTGTGAGAAAAATTACTTGCTATTATGATCATTATGTCTTGGTTACCTTACGACATGCTAATTACTTGTGTAAGATGTTCTCCTTGCGTATATTGTTTGTGCAAGTTAACTTTACTATTGAAGTAGTTGTTTTGCATACGGGATTAGATGACCAACTAGGGA
>BSBK01012127.1:57500-72500 GCA_027943335.1 Chamaecyparis obtusa | reverse complement strand
CAATGAACAATGCCTGGTGAAGTTCAAGATTGGTGGATACCAAGATGAGGTATTGTGTGATATCATATCTATGGATGCATGTCATATGTTGTTGGGTAGACCATGGCAGTTTGACAGATGTGTTGTACATGATGGTCATGCGAATACCTATTCCCTGACAAAGGATGGAGTGCGACATAAGCTAAAACCATTGAAGGAGACTGAAGAAAAGGTATGTGGTAATGGAAGGATAACTTTTGTTGATGGAAGAAATTTTTAGATGGTATGAGGCATGAGCATGTATGTTTTGCTTTAATTCCAAAAGCTGGTAAAGAGGAAGTAGAAGATGTTCCTGTAGAAGTTGCAGATTTATTGAATGAGTTTCAGGATATTGTATTTGATAACGTGTCTGATGGATTACCACCAATCAGGAAGATCAGTCATCAGATGGACTTGATCCTAGGAGCGAGTTTGCCGAATAAGGCAGCACACAGAATGACACCTACAGAAAGTGAGGAGTTGAACAGACAAGTACATGAACTGTTATAGAAAGGATTGATCCGTGAGAGTCTGAGTCCCTATGCTGTACCAGTAGTATTAGCACCAAAGAAGAATGGAGAATGGAGGATGTGTATAGATTCCAGGGCAATAAACAAGATCATAATCAAGTACAGGTTTCCATTACCACGAATGGATGATATTATGGACTGTTTGAGTGGAGCTGTGTATTTCTCAAAGATAGATCTGAAAAGTGGATATCATCAAATTCGGATCAGAGAAGGAGATGAATGGAAGACTGCCTTCAAGACAAAGGAAGGACTATATGAGTGGTTAGTCATGCCTTTTGTGCTAACTAATGCACCGAGCACTTTCATGCGGCTCATGAATGAGGTTCTGAAAGAATTTCTGGGTAAGTTTGTCATTGTTTACCTAGATGATATTTTGATCTTTAGTAAGACATTGGATGAGCATATGATGCATATTCGTATGGTATTTGAGAAGTTGATAGAAGAGAAATTGTTGATTAATTCGAAGAAGTGCAGTTTTGTGAAGAAACAGTTGGTGTATTTGGGATTTGTAGTTTCAGCAGAAGGTCTAAAAATGGACCCAGAGAAGGTACAAGCTATCCTTGAATGGCCTACTCCGAGGAGTGCTACTGAGGTAAGATCTTTTCATGGTCTAGCTAGCTTTTACAAAAAATTTATCCAAAATTTTAGCAGTATTTGTGGATCCTTGACTGAAACAATGAGAGGGGATAGAAAAGAGTTTAAGTGGACTAATGGGGCGGAAAAGAGTTTTCAATTGTTGAAACAAAAAGTTACAGAACAACTAGTTTTAGCACTTCCAAATTTTAATAAGGTGTTTCAAGTAGATTGTGATGCTAGTGGTACTGCAATAGGAGCTGTTATGAGCCAAGAAGGTAAACCTGTTGCTTATTTCAGTGAGAAATTAAATGATGCCAAGAGAAAATATTCTGTTTATCATCAGGAATTTTATGCTATAGTTCAGGCATTGAAAAAGTGGAGGTACTATCTGCTTCCTAAGGAGTTTGTTTTGTATACTGATCATCAAGCTTTGCAATATTTGAATAGTGAAGGAAAATTGAATCAATGGCATTTGAAATGGGTTGAGTTTTTGCAGAGTTATACATTTGTTTTGAAACACAGGAGTAGAAAGTCTAATAGGGTTGCAGATGCTCTTAGCAGAAGGCAACTATTGCTGACAGAAATGCAGATTGAAGTGGTTGGGTTCAAGGAACTCAAGAATTTGTATCCAGAGGATCCTGATTTTGGTGAAGCTTGGAAGGCTTGTACAGAACCTGTTACTCTAGACAGGATGAAATGGCTAGATTTTATCATCCAAGATGATATGCTATTCAGAGGGAGTCAGTTGTGCATTCCACGAAGTTCTATGAGGGAGAATCTCATCAAGGAGAGTATTCAGAGGGAGTCAGTTGTGCATTCCACGAAGTTTTATGAGGGAGAATCTCATCAAGGATTGGCTGGACATTTTGGTCATGATAAAACCCTTGCTTTGGTTGGTGAGAATTATTATTGGCCACAATTGCAGCAAGATGTGAAGAAGTTTGTGCAGAGTTGCAGAGTATGTTAGATGGCGAAAGGACTGAAGCAGAATACAGGGTTGTATCAGCCATTACCTATACCAGAGAAGCCTTGGGAGGATATCAGTATGGACTTTGTTCTTGGTTTACCAAGGACACAACGGGGACATGATTCAATTTTTGTAGTAGTTGACCGATTTTCAAAGATGACACATTTCATTCCCTGCAAGAAGACTAATGATGCTGTTCCTGTAGCAGAATTGTTTTTCAGAGAAGTAGTGAGACTTCATGGTTTGCCAAAGACCATAGTTTCAGATCGGGACACTAAGTTTGTTGGATATTTCCGGCGTACATTGTGGAAGAAGTTGAAGACAGATTTGAAGTTCAGTTCATCACATCATCCACAGACTGATGGACAGACAGAGGTGGTGAATAGAAGTTTGGAAAATTTGCTGAGATGTTTGGTTGGAGATAAGCCAACAGGATGGGATTTGATTTTACCACAGGCAGAATTTGCATACAATAATTCTGTCAATAGAAGCACTGGCAAATCGCCATTCTAGATTGTATATGGAAGTAGTCCAAGAAATGCATCTGAATTGAGGAAGATAGGTAAAGGAGAAATAAGTAGTGCTGAAGCTGAAGATTTTGCAGAACACTTGAAGAACATCCATGGGGAGGTGAGGAAGCATATTACCAAGATGAACGCACAGTATAAGGCTAAGGCAGATGAGAAAAGGAGGTATAAGGAATTTCAAGTTGGTGATGAAGTCATGGTTCATTTGCGGAAGGAGCGGTTTCTAGTTGGTACATATAACAAGCTGAAAATGAAGAAGTTTGGACCATGTAGGATACTGAAGAAACATGATTCAGGAAATGCATATGAGGTAGAATTGCCTACTGAGCTAAATATTTCACCAGTGTTTAACATTTCAGATCTGACAGAGTATCATAAAGGAGGTGTTGAAGATGAGATCACAGCAGCATAGTGGAGTATTCCAGCAACTAGTTCAGACACTAAGGAGATCGAAGATATACTAGACAGTCGTGTTGGCAGAAGCATAAGGAACAGGACATATGAAGAATATCTGGTCAAGTGGAAAGGACGACCTGTTGAAGATTCATCATGGCTGACAAAGGAGGAGGTTAGCCATCTTGGCTTTCCTCTGCACACCTGAGTCGTGACAGGGTCACTTCTCAAATTACCCTGGGTGTCTGATGCAGGAGCATCCTGGGTGTAAGAGCAATCTTGCATCACCCAAAAAAATGTTTTTGTTTTTGTATTCAATAAGGGCTATTTTGTGCAGAGCTGCTATTTATGGAAAGTTACTATTTTTGGTAATTTTCGTATGTGCTCAGAATGATCTGATTTCTTTTTTGGAGGTTCATTTTGGTCATATAAGTCTGCCAGTAAAGTTTCATTGCCAGATCAAGTGTATATTGGAAGATATTGAAGATTTTTGGTATTGGCAGCAGGGTACAGAAACTTTGAACTCAGTTTTGAAGGCTTTAGAGGCCTTGGATGAGGTCAAAAATTTGAGTGACGGGCACTTTCATGGGTCAAGCCTGTAGAGTGCTTTGTGGCATTTCTGAAATGGGGTTATAATAGCCGATCGGGTCAACTGGTGATGACTTATGGTCTTTGGAAGTTGGGCCACCTGAAGTGGCGGAAAATAATTTTCTTCAAAATTTTTGTTCGGGTTTCAAAGGTTATCTTGAGCTGACTATGATGTAATAAAATGTAAAATAAGATAATTCTAAGTTTGGTCGGCCTTATTGGCTAAAAATTCTGGAACCTTCCCAGGCGGTGGAAAATTGCCTATATAAGGAAGGCTATATTATTGTCTTAGGCACTTCAGAATAGTTATGGGTAGTAAATCCGGGTAATAGTTCGAGGCTTTGTCCTACAAAATATTGTAAGGGAATGCCCATGTGGCTTTGCATATTGTAATTCTGAAAGTTTGTAATTCCACATTTGTGGAGATAATAAGAAGCCAATTTTTTGTTCTTGCATATTGTTGTTGTTTCTCTATATCTGTTATGTGTTTGTGGTATTAAGGGGAGCACCCTTCATCAAAGCCATTGAGATTATAGATTATATATATTCTATAATCTCAATGGCTTTCAGCTCAGCCTTTTTAAATTTTAAATATTCTTTAGTTTATCTGTCAGTTAAAATTTTTATCCTCATTCTTTTTGGAGGTATTCATCTTTTGCATTTGCATTAGCTCTGTTTAAATCTAACTGTGTTGTCATTTTCATAAATGTTAACAAATTTGCTTCATATATATATATATATATATATATATATATATATATATATATTAGAGATATAAAGAAATCTGAATAAATTGCTCCAAGAACAACAAGAACTCAAGGATTTTTAAAAGGGGAAAGAAAAGAAAATCCCTTGTGAATTATGAATGAGGCTGAAAGCCTAAGGAAGAAGAAAGAAATAGAGGACAAGGCTCATTACAATATGGAGAGCAACAATGAGAGAATAAAGAAGATTATTGATCAATTGTGTGAGATGCATCTCTTATGTAGAGATGAGTGGAGGAGTTGGCATGTAACTCCCATCTAAAATGAATGCCACATTCATATTGTGTGTGAGACAAATGTGAGATTCCTCTGAAGGAGGAATATCTAATTTCCTTATTAAAGAAATTAAAAAAAGGTGACACATCCTCCTACATGGACTAGAGAACAAAAAAAATATAGGATAACTTGGTTTATCCTTTAATTACATATTTTCACCAAGGAAAGATTAATTCTAACATTCATCTTGTGCATCTTTCAGTAGATTTTCCTAATTTGCTTGGTTAACATGTTATTCCTTCTCGGTAATACCTCTTCTTGGTAAACATACTTTCTTGGTACTCTTGTTGTTCGATAACCATTGTTATCACTTAAGTTCATTAGTTCAGTGTCCATTCTACTCAGTATATACTATTGAATATATGCATAGCTTTTTGCTCGATACTGTTCTTGCTTGTCTTATCATTTGTCTTTCTCTTTACTAGCTAACTTCTTCTATCACACTAACATGATCTTTTCTTCACTAATGACAACACTGAATGAATTTAGAAGTAACAAAATATCACTAAAAGGGGGGGGGGGGGGGTGAATCAATGATATGAAAACCAAGTATCAATTTTTAAAGCCAAATTTATTTAAAAACTCAAATGAAATAATTATATTGAGACAATACATGCATTTGAAATTATACACGAGATATGTCCTGAGTCAAAAACCTTTTTGCATAAAAAATAACTCAAAATGTCTCACTATCGTAACATAAAAATATATTTTACATTTACTCATTGGCTACATAACCATCTCATTGAAAAATGCTACCCGACATATTATCTTTTATGCCTCACTTACTTTTCAGCTCTTATAGATATTTCTTACACATAGAGTTAGAAAATCTAATTGATGTATAGACACTACAATTACACCTTATGCATTAGTGAACACACAATGAATTTGTGTTGAACAATGAACATCATGTAGTCATATACTCCATTTCTTGAATTAGAGACTTTTTATTAGTACATAATTGATTGTGCACAACATAAAATATATATTTTCATTCAAAGCTAGAAAACCATCCATGTCTGCATATCTTGAGTGTGCTTCAATACTAAATATATAAACATCATAAAATGATAACAAAATCAACAATGATTCATAAGAATTTCTTATAATTACTTTCAAATATCTCATATCGAATAAAATTTACACTTTATCTCACCAAATAACTATTTACTAACCCTTGTTTGAACTTTAATAATTTAAAAAAAAAAAACATTCAATATGATGTCTTTCATCAATAAATTCAATAATTTATTTCATGAGAATATTATTATTTCTTCATTAATATCTAACATGTTTTTAATGTATATCTGAACCTCAACAAACTATTGTATCCACATCTTAAGTATGATAACATTCTCTGTTAAACATATACCATGTTTAACCACAAACTCTCATAGCCATAACCAACTTTGATACAACATGTATGGAAGGAATAACCAAACTCAGGTTTAACCACATCATGTACAATGACAAGGATTCATAATAGTGTGTTAACACTACAAACAAAAATGATATGTTTACAATTTTTAAACATAAGACTGAAACACAACCTAGAATTTGATGGTCGTATTAGCCGTTTTTCCACTTTTGAACTGTATATGACATCTTGAAAATTTATTTAACCATATAGATTGATGGTTTATATTTTTATAAAATTGTAAATATGACACTTCAAATTATTAATAAGTTGTACAAATTTATTATTAACACTAGTATATTACTTATAATATAAATATATATTATTTTTATAATATTTATGATAAAATAAAATTAATTTATAATATGTTAAAATAGTAAGATATGAATGCTTCTAAATTTTTAAATATTTCAATAAGAAATTAAAAACTTCCTTTTATTAATAAATGGTTATTTGATCCATTAGTGTGTGTGTGTGTGTGTGTGTGTATAATTTACAAAATATAATGTTTGAATTATAGAAATTTATTTATTAAATTTTAGATTTTTATATATATTTCTATTAATATATAAATGTTTCTATATTTTTATATATATTTGAGATTTTTACATATATAAAATTACGTTTTTAAGTAGTAACTAGATTATTTTTACTATTTTGTTATAAATAAAATTTGCAATACATTTGATATTTATAACTAATAAAATTGATATAATATTTAAATTTTAAACAATTTAAAATAAATTATTTCTAAATTTTAAAAAAATTGACAATCAATTTTTTTCTCAAAACTTAAAATGAAAGGCATTAAAATGACCAAATAGCCATAAAAAAATCATATGATAGGTAAGCATGACCATCAAATTCTAGGACATCTTAGACATATGAATGATACCCATTTGATAAATGAACAAACTATTAGGAATGGGAACACTGAGAGGAGGGGGGGGGGGGGGGGTGAGGGGGGGGGTTGAATCAGTGTTCACTGTATTTAACTTTTCACTTTAATCTTTATACTAAACTTAAATGCAGTACTGAATTAAACATTCACATAAACATGAAACATGAAATCAACACATGACACCAATATGGTTACGGGGAAACCCAAATAGGTAAAAAAACCCCGGTGGGAATTGACATGAACTAATACTCTGCACTAGTGTTTTGTGATCCTTGTTAGAAGATCATTAACCCTGTTAGGAGTTTCTTTACAATGCCTTTAAGTATAGTAGACCTTGTTAAGGGTCAGACCCTATTAGGAGTCTTTTAAAATAGTCCCTATTATGGGAGAGGATGTGATGCAAGAGCATCCTGGGTGTCAGAGCAATCTTGCATCACCCAAAAATATTTCTATTTTTGTATTCAATAAAGGCTATCTTGTGCAAAGCTGCTATTTATGAAAACTTGGTATTTTTAGTAAGTTGGTCATACGATCTCAGAATGTTTTGATTTTACATGTGGAGGTTCATCTCAGTCATATTATCCTGCCAGTAAAGTTTCATGGCTAGATCAGGTCTAGTTTCGAAGATATTAAAGATTTTCAGTATTGGCAGCAGGGTATAGAAACTTTAAACTTAGTTCTGAAGGCTTTAGAGGCCCCAGATGAGGTCAAATTTTTGGCTAAATGAAGCTTGCTTGATTTAGGTGTTGTAGAGCTCATTGTGCCCTTTGTAAATTAGGGTCATAATAGTCAATCGGAGCAACTGGTGATGACTTATGGTCTCCGAAAGTCAAGCCACCTGAAATGGCAGAAAATAATTTTTCTTCAAAATTTATGTTCGGGTTTCAAAAGTTATTTTGAGCCAACTATGATGTAATAAAATGAAAAATAAAATAATTCTAAGTTTGGTCGACCCTTAGGGCTAAATTTCTGGAACCTTCTCGGGTGGTGGAAATTGCCTATATAAAGAAGGCTTGTAGTGTTGTCTTGGGTAGTTCAAGGTATAGATTTGGGTATTGATTCGAGGCTTTATCCTACAAAATATTGTAAGGGAATGGCCATGTGGCTTTGCATATTCTAATTCTGAAAGTTTGTAATTCCACATTTGTGGAAATAATAAGAAGCCAATTTTTTGTTCTTGCATATTGTTGTTGTTTCTCTATTTTTGTTATGTGTATGTGGTATTAAGAGGAGCACCCTTCATCAAGTGGTATCAGAGCAAGAGTTCTTGAGTGTGTAAATAGATCACAGACAGTGAGGTAGTTCACACTAGGACCATGGTTAGGGTTTCAGCACGCATCACAAAAATGCCTCCATGAAGGGAGTGTGGCGGAAGAGCTAGTGTTGTAACACTTGAGCTTAGAGCACTCCAGAGACAAGTGCGAGCATTGCAAGAAGAGATTCATAGAGGAATGAATCTTAATGTCAGAGACAAAAGTGAGGATGGGGATGAAGCCGAAGAAGAAGATCAAGGAGAAGTCAAAATTATGAACCGGGAGGAAGAAAGACTTTTTTGGGCCATTTCCAAGATTGGAAAAAGACCTAAGATTGAGGTTCCTTCATTTTCAGGAAATCTTAACCTAGAGGAGTTGATCGATTGGATCAATGAATGTGAAGAATATTTTGAGTATAAAGATATTGAGGATCCTGATAGGGTCAAATTTACGAAGGCTAGACTAAAAGGTCATGCGAAGATCTTGTGGCAAGAGATTCAATTGGAGTGAAATAGAAGAGGGAAATATAAAATCACAAGATGGGATCGAATGGTAGATAAATTGAAGCTACAGTTCATTCCTGTTGATTATGAGCTTGACCTACTGAAGAAGATGCAAAGTTTGAAGCAGGTAGGAAGATCTATTCAGGAGTATACAGAGGAGTTCTATTGAATCCTCATTAGAATAGCCCATACAGAAGCTGATAAGAAGAAAGTTTCCCATTATCTTAATGGGTTAAGGCTGAGTATTCAGGAGGAGCTAAATCTGGTTTGAATATATAGTACTGAAGAGGCATACTAGTTTACCCTAAAAGTAGAGGAAAAGTTGAACAAAAAGTTTGAGAGAAGACAAAATGGAAGAGGTCGCGGTAGATGATCTGGTGGATGGTCATATGGAGGCTGAAATGATGATTCAAAAAAGAAGGATGAGGCTAGTAGTAGTCAAAATCATAGAGGAATCAATTCCAATCGTTTCCAAGATCAGAACAATAGAGATCAGAGAGGAAGAGGAAGAGGAAGAGGACAAGGTTTAGGAAGAGGAGGCTTCCGTGGAACATGTTTTCACTATGGAGAAGAAGGTCATAGGGCATTTGAATGTCCTCAATGCAAAGGAATGATGGATAGGAGGAATGAAGGCCAGGCCAGAGTGGCACATGTAGATGAAGATGCCAGATCCTCAAATTCTAAAGATGCTGAAAGAGAAGTGTTGATTAATAGAAGAGTCCTGTTGAGTGGGGATAATAAGAAGCCAATTTTATGTTCTTGCATATTGTTGTTGTTTCTCTATTTTTATTATGTATTTGTGGTATTAAGGGGAGCACCCTTCATCAAGTGGTATGGATGTGGGTGTTTTTGTCTCTTGAGCTTCAACTTTGTCACCATCTCTTCTGACACCAAATTGTCAATACTTCCACTATCAATAATCACATCACAACATTTACCCTCACACTTGCATCTAGTGTGAAATAGGCTCCTCCTTTATTCAAGTTCATTATCACCAGATTCAGATCAAAGAAGGAGATGAATGGAAGACTGCCTTCAAGACAAAGGAAGGATTGTATGAGTGGTTAGTCATGCCTTTTGGGCTAACCAATGCACCGAGCACTTTCATGCGGCTCATGAATGAGGTTCTGAAAGAATTTCTGGTTAAGTTTGTCATTGTTTACCTAGATGATATTTTGATCTTTAGCAAGACATTGGAGGAACATATGATGCATATTCGTATGGTGTTTGAGAAGCTAAGAGATGAGAAATTGTTGATTAATTTGAAGAAGTACAATTTTGTGAAGAAAGAATTAGTGTATTTGGGATTTGTAATTTTAGCAGAAGGTCTGAAAATGGACCTAGAGAAAGTACATGCTATCCTTGAATGGCCTACTCCAAGGAGTGCTACTAACGTAAGATCTTTTCATGGTTTGGCTAATTTTTACAAGAAGTTTATCAGAAATTTTAGCAGTATTTGTGGACCCTTGACTGAAACAATGAGAGGGGATAGAAAAGAGTCTAAGTGGACTAATAGGGTAGAAAAGAGTTTTCAATCATTGAAACAAAAAGTTACAGAATAACCTATTTTAGCACTTCCATATTTTAATAAGGTGTTCCAAGTAGACTGTGATGCTAGTGGTACTGCAATAGGAGCTATTATGAGCCAAGAAGATAAACCTATTGCTTATTTCAGTGAGAAGTTAAATGATGCCAAGAAAAAATATTATGTTTATGATCAGGAATTTTATGCTATAGTTTAGGCATTGAAGAAGTGGAGACACTATCTACTTCCTAAAGAGTTTGTTTTGTATACTGATCATCAAGCTTTGCAATATTTGAATAGTCAAGGAAAGTTGAATCAAAGGCATTTGAAATGGGTTGAGTTTTTGTGGAGTTATACATTTGTTTTGAAACACAGAAGTGGAAAGTCTAACAAGGCTACAGATGTGCTTAGCAGAAGGCAACTATTGCTGACAGAGATGCAGATTGAGGTGGTTGGGTTCAAGGAACTCAAGAATTTGTATCTAGAGGATCCTGATTTTGGTGAAGTTTGGAAAGCTTGTAAAGAACCTATTACTCTAGATAGAATGAAGTGGTTGGATTTCATTATTCAGGATGATATGCTATTTATAGAGAGTCATTTGTGCATTCCAATAATCTCTATGAGGGAGAATCTCATCAAGGAGAAGCATAGTGGAGGATTGGCTGGACATTTTGGTCATGATAAAACCCTTGCATTAGTTAGTGAAAATTATTATTGGCCATAGTTGTAGCAAGATGTCAAGAAGTTTGTACAGTGTTGTAGAGTATGTCAGATGGCGAAAGGAGTGAAGCAAAATATAGGGTTATATCATCCATTACCTATACTAGTGAAACCTTGGGAGGATATCAGTATGGACTTTGTTCTTGGTTTACCGAGAACACAGCGGGGACATGATTCAATTTTTGTGGTAGTTGATAGATTTTCAAAGATGGTACATTTTATTCCCTACAAGAAGACTAATGATGATGTTCATGTAGCAGAATTATTTTTCAGAGAAGTGGTGAGACTACATGGTTTGCCAAAGAGTATAGTTTCAGATAGGGACACTAAGTTCATTGGATATTTCTGGCATACATTATGGAAGAAGTTGAAAATTGATTTGAAGTTCAGTTCATCACATCATCCATAGATTGATGGACAAATAGAGGTGGGAAATAGGAGTTTGAAAAATTTGTTGAGATGTTTAGTTGGAGATAAGCCGACACGATGGGATTTGATTTTACCACAGGCAGAATTTGCATATAATGATTCTATCAACAGGAGCACTAGTAAATCACCATTCTAGATTGTATATGGGAGTAGTCCCAGAAATGCATCTGAGTTGAGAAATATAGATAAAGGAGAAATAAGTAGTGCTAAAGCTAAGGATTTTGTATAACACTTGAGGAACATCCATGAGGAGGTGAGGAAGCACATTACCAAGATGAATGCACAGTATAAGGCTAAGGCAGATGATAAGAGGAGGCATAAGGAATTTTAGGTTGGAGATGATCTCATGGTTCATTTGCAGAAGGAGCGATTTCTAGTTGGTACATATAAAAAATTGAAAATGAAGAAGTTTGGGCCATGTAAAATACTGAAGAAGCATGATTCGAGAAATGCATATGAAGTAGAATTTCCTACTGAACTGAATATTTCACCAGTGTTTAACATTTCAAATTTGAGAGAGTATGATGAGGGAGGTGTTGAAGATGAGATCACAATAGCATAGTGGAGTATTCCGGCAACTAGTTTAGATACCAAAGAGACTGAGGATATACTGGATAGTCATGTTGGTAGAAGCACAAGGAACATGAGATATGAATAATATCTGGTCAATTGGAAAGGATGACCTATTGAAGATTCATCGTGGCTGACAAAGGAGGAGGTTAACCACCTTGGTTTTCCTCTACACACCTGAGACATGATGGGGTCACTTCTCAAATTACCCCGGGTGTCTAATGCAGGAGTATCCTGGGTGTAAGAGAAATCTTGCATCACCCAAAAATATTTATGTTTTTGTATTCAATAAGGGCTATCTTGTGTAGAGCTTCTATTTATGGAAACTTGCTATTTTGAGTATGTTGGTCATACAATCTCAAAATGTTTTGATTTTTTTATGTGGAGGTTCATCTCAGTCATATCAGCCTGCCAGTAAAGTTGCATGGCTGGATCAAGTCTAGTTTCAAAGATATTGAATTCTTTCGGTATTGGCAGCAGGGTACAGAAACTTTGAACTCAGTTTTGAAGGCTTTAGAGAACCTGGATGAAGTCAAATTTTTGGCTGAATGAAGCTTGCTTGATTTAGGCATTATAGAGCTCCTCCCTTCCTGAATTGGGGTCATAATAGTCAATCAGAGCAACTAGTGATGATTTGTGGTCTCTGGAAGTCGGGCCACCTGAAATGGCAAAAAATAAATTTTCTTCAAAATTTATGTTTGGGTTTCAAAATTTATTTTGAGCCGACTATGATGTAATAAAATAAAAAATAAAATAATTCTAAGTTTGGTTGGCCCTTAGGGCTAAATTTCTAGAACCTTCTCGGGCAGTGGAAATTTCCTATATAAAGAAGGCCCATAGTGTTGTCTAGGGTAGTTCAGGATATAGATCTGGGTATTGATTCGAAGCTTTGTCCTACAAAATATTGTAAGGGAATGCCCATGTGGCTTTGCATATTGTAATTCTCAAAGTTTGTAATTCCACATTTGTGGAGATAATAAGAAGCCATTTTTTTGTTCTTGCATATTGTTGTTGTTTCTCTATTTTTGTTATGTGTTTGTGGTATTAAGGGGAGTACCCTTCATCAAGATGCACTATCCAAGAGCTCACTTCTCAAGTGGTGAAGGCTACAACCTTCTAATCTCAGATACACACTATCTTTGCTAGATGAACTGTCACTATGACACTTCTTATCAGATCAGTTCCTTTGATGCGCTAATACTTTGACCTCTTGCAAAGCTCTAATACATCTTATATTGTTTTTTCATACATCTGGTCTTCTTATCACAACCATCTATCAACTTCCATACCGAATATAATGGATGCATCTTATATTTATACGCGCATACAAAATAGACAAGGTCGGCCCTTAGACCTATTACAAATAGTACTTCCAAATGAATTGGCTTAAGAGTTCTTACAAAAAAACAAGTATACATGTCAGAAACCTAAATATAATAGTTTCTTACTCTGTTCTTTACAACATTCCATTATAATCGTAAACCAAAATACTAACTATTGGCTGCTTACTCTGTTCTTCACTAGCACACACTAGCTGTGCAACTTCAATAGACTGTATCTTTCTCATTCTTGCATATATGATTAAGTGCTCATAGAATAAGCATGAATATAATCTAACCAACTTAACTTCCAGGGCGCACACCATAATTCTTTCGTACACACGTGCGTTGATGCTCTGAGCTACATGAACTCTATACATTGTACAGTCTTCAACACTTAACTGATTTCTGATCTTCTCATCAAGTGCCCTGACTCCAAACTGCTATATGACTTTGTTTCTATAATGAAAATACTATATCAAGTCATATACAATAGTATATCCAACTTGCGAACACAAACATCAATAATAGATGAATTGCACATGAAGAAATAAAAACATAAATATGGATGTATTTTTTTTGTGTATCTTTTATGTATATAGAAAAATGAATGAAAGCTTCATAAACCATAATGTCTATGTGCATGTAACCCTCAAATGCATGTTTTATAAAAACCTTGATAGAGGTTTATCATAATGAAGGAAAATTTAACCGAGCGCAATGTGTGTGATGGTTGTTGTACTGTCAATATGACATGCATCACACAAAATTACACTACTTAAAATAAATGCTTACTAACTAGAGGACCGTGTATGCATGACTTTCAACAGAACTCAAAGTATTTTGAAAATCATATTTAAAACTAGGGTTTAAACCCTTAAACTGATGCATGTGTATAAATGAACTTTAAAAGTATCATGACCAATCAATGTATGTATAAAATAGAGACAAAGATTACAAAGATGAAATCCTTGAAAACTTAATAAAGAATAAAATAACTCATTAACAAAAATGTAGACACTAAACAAAAATATTAAACACAAGATTTAAAAAGACTAAAAAGATAATAGATGTGTAGTCATCATGCTCCAAAATCTCTCACCAAATATTTCTCATATCATTTCACAAAAAACTTCCACATAATTGAACAAACCATCTTTCATCTAAAATGTCTTTCAGCTATAATCATTATATTTTATCTATGCAACTTGAAATACATCTACCTTTGTAACCTATGCCCTAGAAAGGGCCATGATCACCTATCTTGACAAAGCTAGGGTTACAACATTACACTAACACATTGTAAGCTATATATACTAAAATAAAATTTAACTTTTTCCTTTAACCAATGTCATCAATGCTGATAAGAGTGTCATAATTTTTTATGCCCTTAATTCCACATTAAATATTTCTTCAATTAATCACTCACTTAGTCAATAATTCTAAGATATGTGATCTTCACTTTAAAAACATATAGATCACATATAATTAGGGGACTAACCAAAAGGGCTACCTAATACATGAATTTTTCTTTTCAATGGTCACCAACTTGGTGCTTTAAGAGATGTAGAATATGTTGGAAGTCTTATATGGGAAAGTGACATAATGGTGGGGGGGGGCAGTGTGGGGGTGAATTAGTTATTGACAAAATTTTATACTTTGAAACCAATTAAACATATATACCTTAATCATAAACTTCAATACTAAAATGAATCTAACAT
>BSBK01012127.1:0-52500 GCA_027943335.1 Chamaecyparis obtusa | reverse complement strand
AGAGATCAGAGAGGAAGAGGAAGAGGACAAGGATCTGGAAGAGGAGGCTTCTGTGGAACATGTTTTCACTATGGAGAAGAAGGTCATAGGGCATTTGAATGTCCTTAGTGCCAAGGCAGAATAAATAGGAGAAATGAAGGCCAGACTAGAGTTGCACATGTAGATGAAGATGCTAGATCATCTAATTCTGAAGATGTTGATAGAGGAGAAATGCTAATTAACAGAAGAGTCTTGTTGAGTGGTGAGAATGAACCTGATTAAAGGAGGAGCTTGTTTCACACTAGATGCAAGTGTGAGGGTAAATGTTGTGATGTGATTATCGATAGTGGAAGCACTGACAATTTGGTGTCAGAAGAGATGGTGACAAAGTTGAAGCTCAACAGACATAAACACCCACATCCATATTGGATTGCCTAGGTGCAGGATGACCACAAGTTCATGGTCAGTGAAAAATGCCTAGTAAAGTTCAAGATCGACGGGTACCAAGATGAGGTACTATGTGATATCATCTCTATGGATGCATGTCATATGTTGTTGGGTAGATCGTGGCAGTTTGACAGATGTGCTATACACGATGGTCGTGTGAATACCTATTCCCTGACAAAGCATGGCGTGTGACATAAGCTAAAGCCATTGAAGGAGACTGAAGAAAAGGTATGTGGAAATGCAGGAATAACATTTGTTGATGGAAGAAAATTCCTAGATGGTATGAGGAGTGAGCATATGTGTTTTGCTTTAATTTCAAAAATTGGTAAAGAAGAAGTAGAGGATGTACCTGTAGAGGTTGCAAATTTATTGAATGAGTTTCAAGATATTGTATCTGATAATGTACCTGATGGATTACCACTGATAAGGAAGATCAGTCATCAGATGGATTTGATTCCATGAGCCAGTTTGCCAAACAAGGTAGCATATAGAATGACACTAGTAGAAAGTGAAGAGTTGAACAGATAAGTACATGAGTTATTGCAGAAGGGGTTGATTCGAGAGAGTCTGAGTCCCTGTGTTGTACCAGCAGTATTAGCACCAAAGAAGAATGGAGAGTGGAGGATGTGTACAAATTCCAGAGCAATAAACAAGATCACAATTAAGTATAGGTTTCCATTGCCATGAATGGATGATATTATGGATTGTTTGAGTGGGGCTGTGTATTTCTCAAAGATAGATCTGAAGAGTGGATATCATCAGATTCGGATCAGAGAAGGAGATGAATGGAAGACTACCTTCAAGACAAAGGAAGGACTGTATGAGTGGTTAGTCATGTCTTTTGGGCTAACCAATGCACTGAGCACTTTCATGTGGCTCATGAACGAGGTTCTGAAAGAATTTCTGGGTAAGTTTGTCATTGTTTACCTAAATGATATTTTGATTTTTAGCAAGACATTGGAGGAACATATGATGCCTATTCATATGGTTTTTGAGAAGTTGAGAGTTGAGAAATTGTTGATTAATTTGAAGAAGTGCAGTTTTGTGAAGAAAGAGTTAGTGTATTTGGGATTTGTAGTTTCAGCAGAAGGTCTAAAAATGGACCCAGAGAAGGTACAAGATATCCTTGAATAGCCTACTCCAAGGAGTACTACAGAGGTAAGATCTTTTCATGGTTTGGCTAGCTTTTACAGAAAGTTTATCAAAAATTTTAGCAGTATTTGTGGACCCTTGACTGAAACAATGAGAGGGGATAGAAAAGAGTTTAAGTGGACTAATGGGGCAGAAAAGAGTTTTCAATTGTTGAAACAAAAAGTTATAGAACAACTTGTTTTAGCACTTCTAGATTTTAATAAGGTGTTTCAAGTAGATTGTAATGCTAGTGGTACTGCAATAGGAGCTGTTATGAGCCAAGAAGGTAAACCTGTTGCTTATTTCAGTGAGAAGTTAAATGATGCCAAGACAAAATATTTTGTCTATGATCAGGAATTTTATGCTATAGTTCAGGCATTAAAGAAGTGGAGACATCATCTGCTTCCTAAAGAGTTTGTTTTGTATACTGATCATCAAGCATTGCAATATTTGAATAGTCAAGGAAAGTTGAATCAGAGGCATTTGAAATAGGTTGAGTTTTTGCAGAGTTATACATTTGTTTTGAAACACAGGAGTGGAAAGTCTAATAGGGTTGCAGATGCTCTTAGCAAAAGGCAACTATTGCTGATAGAGATGTAGATTGAAGTGGTTGGGTTCAAGGAACTCAAGAATTTGTATCTAGAGGATCCTGATTTTGGTGAAGCTTGGAAAGCTTGTCCAGAACCTGTTACTCTAGACATGACGAAATTGCTAGATTTTATCATCCAAGATGGTATGCTATTCAAAAGGAGTCAGTTGTGCATTTCATGAAATTCTATGAGGGAGAATCTCATCAAGGAGAAGTATAGTGGAGGATTGGTTGGACATTTTGGTCATGATAAAACCCTTGCTTTGGTTGGTGAGAATTATTATTGGCCACAATTGCAGCAAGATGTGAAGAAGTTTGTACAGAGTTGTAGAGTATGTCAAATGGCGAAAGGAGTGAAGCAAAATACAGGGTTGTATCAGCCATTACCTGTACTAGAGAAGCCTTGGGAGGATATCAGTATGGACTTTGTTCTTGGTTTACCGAGGACATAGCGGGGACATGATTCAATTTTTGTAGTAGTTGATAGGTTTTCAAAGATGACACATTTCATTCCCTGCAAGAAGACTAATGATGTTGTTCATGTAGCAGAATTTTTTTTCAGAGAAGTGGTGAGACTACATGGTTTGCCAAAGACCATAGTTTCAGATCGAGATACTAAGTTTGTTGGATATTTCTGGCGGACATTGTGGATGAAGTCGAGGACACATTTGAAGTTCAGTTCATCACATTGTCCATAGACTAATGGACAGACAAAGGTGGTGAATAGAAGTTTGGAAAATCTTCTAACATGTTTGGTTGGAGATAAGCCAATAGGATGGGATTTGATTTTACCATAGGTAGAATTTGCATACAATAATTTTGTTAATAGGAGCACTGGTAAATCACCATTCTAGATTGTATATGGAAATAGTCCAAGAAATGCATCTGAATTGAGAAAGATAGATAAAGGAGAAATAAGTAGTGCTGAAGCTGAGGATTTTGCAGAACACTTGAAGAACATCCATGAGGAGGTGAGGAAGTATATTTCCAAGATGAATGCATAGTATAAGGCTAAGCCAGATGAGAAAAGGAGACATAAGGAATTTTAGGTTGGGGATGAAGTCATGGTTCATTTGCGAAAGGAGTGATTTCTGGTTGGTACATATAACAAGCTGAAAATGAAGAAGTTTGGACCATGTAATGTATTCAAGAAGCATGATTCAAGAAATGCATATGAGGTAGAATTGCCTAGCGAGCTGAATATTTCACCAGTGTTTAACATTTCAAATTTGACAGAGTATCACGAAGGAGGTGTTGAAGATGAGGTTGCAGCAACACAGTGGGGTATTCCATCAACCAGTTCAGATTTCAAGGAGATTGAAGACATACTAGACAGTCCTGTTGGCAGAAGCACAAGGAACAGGACATATGAAGAGTATTTGGTCAAATGTAAAGGATGACCCGTTGAAGATTCATCATGGCTAACAAAGGATGAGGTTAACCGTATATCTATATATATATATATATATAGATATATGTACACACACACACACACACACACACACACACACACATATATATATATATATATATATATATATATATATATATATATATATATATATATATATATGTACATATATATATGTACATATATATGTATATATATGTGTATATATCTATATATATATATATATATATATATATATGTATGTATGTATGTATGTATGTATGTATGTATGTATGTATGTATGTGTGTGTGTGTGTGTGTGCATATTATTTTCAAAATAGAATGTTGGAATTATAGAAATTTATTTAATAAATTTCAAATTTTTATATATATTACTATTAATATATAAATGTTTCTATATTTTTCTATATATTTGAGATTTTTACATATATAAAATTATGTTTTTTACTAGTAAATACATCATTTGTATTTTTTTTTTTGTAAATAAAATATTTATTACATTTGATATGAGTAACTAATAAAATTGATATAATATTTAAATTTTAAACAAAACTTAAAATGAAAGGCATTAAAATGACCAAATAGTCATAAAAAAATCATATGATAGGTAAGTGTGACCGCCAAATTTTAGGACTTCTTACACATATGAATAATGCCCATTTGATAAATGAACAAACATCAATAATAGATGAATTTCACATGATTAAATAAAAACATAAACATCAATGTATTTTTTTTGTGTATCTTTTATTTATAAACCCAAATGAATGAGAGCTTGATAAACAATAATATCTATGTGCATGTAACCCTCAAATGCATCTATTAAACAATCCTTGATAGAGGTTTATTATAATGAAAGAAAATAAATGAATGCAATGCGTGTGATGGTTGTTGTACTGTCAATATGACATCCATCACACAAAATTACACTATTTAAAATAAATTCTTACTAACTACAGGACCATGTATCTATGACTTTCAACACAACTTAGAGTATTTTGAAAATCATATTTAAAACTAGGGTTTAAACCCTTAAAACAATGCATGTGTATAAATGAACTTCAAAAGTATCAGGACCAATAAATGTATGTATTAAATAGAGACAAAGATTACAAAGATGAAATCCTTGAAAACTTAATAAAGAATAAAATAACTCATTAACAAAAATGTAGACACTAAACAAAAATATTAAACTCAAGATTAAAAAAGACTAGAAAGAGAACACCTCTATAGTCAGGATGTTCCAAAATCTCTCACCAAATCTTTCACATGTCATTTCACAAAAAAACTCCACATAATTGAACAAACCATCTTTCATCTAAAAATTCTTTCCACTATAATCACAATATTTTATATTTGCAACTTGAAGTAGATCTATCTCTGTACCCTATGCCCTAGCAAGGGCTATGATCACCTATCTTGACAAAGCTAGGGTTACAACATTATACTAAAACATTGTAAGCTATATATACTAAAATAAAATTCAAAATAAAATTTAAGTTTTTCCTTTAACCAATGTCATCAATGCCGATAAGAGTGTCATGATTTTTTATGCCCTTAATTCCACATTAAATATTGCTTCAATCAATCACTCACTTAGTCAATAATTCTAAGAGATGTGATCTTCGCTTTAAAAACATATAGATCACATGTAATTAGGGGACTAACAAAAAGGGCTACCTAATACATTAATTTTTCTTTTCAATGGTCACCAATTTGGTGCTTTAAGAGATGTAGAATATGTTGGAAGTCTTAGCTGGGCCTTTGTTCTAGTTCCAACTGGAGTTACTTAAGATAGGACCACCCCTCTCCCCAAATATCTATAGGTGGTTTGGCTATGGCTACTATAAGTTTTATCAATTCTATATGTCCTATAAAATGGTAGGGGCCCCTGGACCCCACTCAATCTAAATCTAGTATTGTAGATAGTTTTATTACATATATGATACAGATATGGTGGGTCTCAGCTCTGATTAGTAGAGATGGTTTTGAGATGGTTGGAGAAACTATATGGTTATCCATAGTGCTTAAATGGATGGGAGGGGATATGGGAAAGTGAGATACTAAAATGGGGGGGGGGGGGTGGGAGGGGGGGTGAATCAATTATCCAGAAACTTTTATACTTTGAAACCAATTTAACATATATACTTTTATCATAAACTTCAATACTAAAATGAATCTAACATTCTAATCACATCCATGAAATGAAACACATAACACAAAGATTGGGTAACCGAGAAACCATTGAAAGGTAAAACTAGGGTGGGGATGACACCAACAAATCTTCACTACTACACCAATAAAGTGTTCATGTTAGGGCTAAAAAAAAATTTATCACATTTGGTGATCTAACCTATGAGGGGTATGCCCTGTTAAGAGCTTACAAACTTATACAATCTACCTTGATTAAAGGATTTAAAACTTACAACTAATTAATCACTCAATTAAGAGATTTAGAAAGGCTTGTTAGGACCAGTCGGTTAAGAGATTTATCTTGATTCACTTCTCACAATGTATCAGTACGAGATCCTTTAGTTTTCACTATAAATGCTAGGAACAAATCTCCTCTTTCCAATACTCATCTGATCTCAAAATCAAATATTGCTCTATTATGTTGTTCACTGCTCTTCTCTGTCACTCTTCTTGGTCTCTATGTCTAACAATCAAAACATTTCTTCCTTCTACATACATGAGATCTCATTTGTTACTACTTTTACAGTTTTAATACCACCTTATATAAACAACTAATCAAGCTTCTAAATCAAGACCAACAATCTACATTTATCACTTATGTCACTTAAGAATTCCCTTTTTCTGATTGGTTACAATACTTACATAGGGATTAATGATTGAATTAATAATCTATAATCAACCCCTTAATTCTCTCAACAATTATTAAATTATGCATAAAAGTTGGCCAAAATGATTTACCTAGGTGTTTGTTCCATTAAAAATACATATATCAAAATTAGTTTTCTCAGCATATGAAGTCTCTAATACTCAGTCAAAATTGTTCTATATTTATTGGCTCTCAGCATAGACTCTTCTATACATCTTGGCATATACTTGTCGGTAACTATTGAAGTACTCAGTGACCTCTGACTTTCTCTGTAGTAACTACTGCTCGGTTACAATACAAAATACAAGTCTATACATAACTCAGCCTTAATAAGATGGCTCAGTCATAGTGATGACCAACCAACATCAGCTTGATAATGACTAAGTGTTAGACACTAATAGAAAACATGACTTGGAGATCAGCAATCTACTCCTTTCACATTAGTGGTAAAAACATTTTTTCATGATTTTTTGTTACATTAGCACTTAGTAATTGAGTACTCCACCTAAAACTATGACTTGATCTTCATAAATAATATACAATATATACATGAATCTAAAATACAATGAGTATACATTTACATTTAAATTTAAAAAATAATGTGTCATACCTCTCTCGTTCTACTCTATATTCCCCTTGATGTTTGTATGTACATGACTCATTTTTCTCTTGTTTTTGTCACTTTGAGCTGCTAGGGTGTAGGGGTTAGATAATACTTATCCAAAAATGGTTTTTGAAGCTACATAATCATTGAGAAATCATTGTCCCATCAAAATATGACAGACTCCAAAACCTGTATCTTTGTCTCAAGCTGAGCAACTAGAGCAACCAAACTCTCAGCAATAGAGAGATGATGATCTCTCTATTCTAACTCTGTTGTCGATGCCAAATATCTCTGCGTAACCTCCAAATGAGGTGTCAACATTATTTTTATTGATATTAACTTGGTTCTTATTCTTCCATCATTAGGCATCAACTCAGCTAATCTTCCTTGTGCATGAAGTAGTCTGGTGAAATGAATAAAGATAGAACTTGCATCCATGCTCAATGAGTGTCTTGTAGACTTCATGTCTAATTGCATCTTTTCAATAAGTTCTTGATTGTCCTTGGTTAATGTTTCAACATTTCATAGATTTTTTATAATGAATAAACATTTTGTACAATCTCTTCTAGGCTATTCACTAGGCCAGAAAGTTCTACCTATTTTACTACAATCTCTGTTGAGACCCTCTCAAGTACCTTAGTCTCAAAATTTATTTCAGACCACTACATTATCTTATCATTGGCTTCACTCTCATCACTATTCACATTTTTGATAATATGTACCAATTTTTCTAGAATAGATGAAGTCTCATTCAAATCATCTAACTCAAAAGCCTCTACAAATATACCCTTAATTTCATGTAGTGCCTGGTTTTTTTTATGTTCTCTTCTAAGATCTTGTTGCTTGCTCTTTTTCTTCAATAGATATTGTAATATTTGTATTTGTCCATATGTTAAGTTATCAGTGTCCTACTTCTGATTTACTATAACTTCATCTAATGTGACCTGTGTACTGGGAGAATTGTCCTTTTTCTTTTGTGACTTCTTCTTAGGCTCAGGTGTGCTACTACTTAGTAGCTATACTAAGGATTGAATAGTATCTTTCTCTTTAGGATCCTAACTATCCTCAATCATTTTATGCTTAGTCTCCTTTTCTTCCTCACTATAAGACCCTAAAATTTCTATTCTAGACTTATCTGCTTGTTCTTTTATGTTCTCCTGTACTTTTCCTATAATGATTTGAATATTCTTCGACACTTGTACCTTATGTGTCCTCCTTACAACTGGGAATGTGTTGGAGCTTGTCTATTATGAGTCTAGAATTGGTGTACCTTAAATCTTTTGATAATCATGTACTTTTATGAGAACTAGATTTCTACACAGTAGAAAGGGATCAGAGGCTTCCTTGGTAAAAATTTAACTTTTAATTTATTCCTTGGTCAAGGAATTAATGTTTACTTGTATGTCATCAGGTACATCCTCAATAGTGATCACATACTCTAGTTCACTCTCCTCTACCTTTTACCTTATTTCTTCCTCAAGGATATGTGGTTCATCTATATCCTCTTTATTGTCCAGTTCAACTTGTCTGGATGTGCCTTCATCTTTTTGTGCACTCTTATTGACTATTAACCCAAATATTATTTTCCACATTCAAGTGCTTTGAGTAAAAACTTCTTCATAATTATTCTTCAATATGGAGTAAGCTCTCACATTAGGCATAAACCTATTTCTATGTTGCTCCATAAACTTTTCTATCTACTTTGGTGTCAATTTATGTACAATCTGTGTTAGATTTCTCTAATTTTTCTCACAATCACAATATCATACTACCATCTCGCATCAATTTTTTGTTAGGAATAATAGTCCACAATACAACTAAGAGGGGGTGGGTTGAATCTGTTGTATGGAAGATTATTAAACTTTAAATCTATGAACATCAATATCAGATCCAATGAACATAATAAATCTCAGCATAATAACACAATATTTTGGTCTAAGGGAAACCCTGTTAAAGGTAAAAACCCCAGTGGGAATTAGCTTAATAACACAATATGATGTACTAAGAGTATAATTGTCCTTGTTAGAAGATATAGCCCTATTAGGAGATTATTGGAACATTACAGTACATATTCCTTGTTAGAGGACAAATGTTGTTAGGAGTCAAGAAGAAAGGGAGGGTTCACTGCCCAATGCTCACTACCCAAAGAAGGTTAAACCCACCTTTAGAAACTCACTATTCGCAATACAAGTGTATATGAAGAAATACACAATATTTTTTAGCTGTTTAGCAAAAACTATCTTTGCTTGATCAGTTCCAATGAAGTCCACTAGTACACCTCTCCTCTACATATAGTAGACACAAGCTCATAGCTTTCACAACCTCTTTATATGACCTTTTTCCCATCCATATCTTTTCCAAATAAAAGACCTTTCATTTATACCTTATTACAACTCTCATGAACAGCTCACCCCATAAGGATTTCCTTATTACAAACAATTACATAAACCCTTGCTAAGATACACATGCTATCTAGAAAAAGTATACAATGATTACATTACAAAAATTAAGGACTCACATCCTTAATTCAAGTTTTCCATCCATCATACACACTACATCTCTATATTCGGCTTCCAAATAGATCACCTCTAGAACACATGCCACAGTTGACATCACCAAGCATTCCATACCTTGCACTAACCAATGAACATCCTTCAGTACCTTTTTTTTGATCCCTCAAGCTCATATACCTTGAGTCCATATCATCTAGAAGATATACCAGAAACACAGGGACTAACTCTAGCATTTCTCACCATCATAGTCCAGTGACTAGTCTTCACCAAAAAATTTGTAACTCATCCAATATGAAATATTACATGATATAATCTTTGATATAAGATCAAAACACCTTCTTGAACTCTCCTCTATCTTTGCAGCATCTTAAACATTCGTACAATGTCCATACTTTGTGATAACCAACCTAATCGCCTTGAAGAAACATATTTTGACATCAGTGACAAAAAAAATATGACCACAGTATGAGTGCCCATTCAGTAACATAGTGATTAAACATATAAAATGTCTCAATCACCTACCCATGTAATAGCAATATCCAACAATATCCCCATTTGGTATTGATGTCAACATATGGGAAAATCCATCATCCCAAAGTTATATCAATCCAAAGTTCTACAGCCAAACAATACTACATACTGTCTCCCCATATAGTACTAATTTTCTTATAGAAAAACTCCCTCTTTGAAAATAATGGAAAAGGGTACCAAGAGTTATCAACTTCTCTCCAACATATTTCTTTCATGATCACTCCCCCTGAGGAGTAGATCCCTGTATCCAGTCCAAAATATGATAAGGCTCTGAAACACTATAGGATGATGCATATCTGTATCATTTAATTTTTCTAGGAGGAGCTTGAACCCCAAGTATACCTTTGAGCTATTCAAAGGTATCTTTTGGCAGTGGCTTTGTGAAGATGTCTTCAATCTTCTCTTTTGTAATAATATATTCTAATTTAATTTCCTTCTCTGCCACCTTGTCTCTCAAGAAGTGGTACTTGATAGAAATATGTTTAATTTTAGAGTGCATCACTAGATTCTTTGACATATTCACTATACTAGTGTTATCACAATGGATAACCATACGCTCATCAAAAGTTATTCTAATGTCTATCAGCATTTTTTTTATCCAAATAATTTGATTGTAATTTATGGCAGCAAGAACATACTTTGATTCAATAGTAGATTGTGCTATACAATCTTGTTTCTTACTTCACCAAGAAACCATCTTTTTTCCCAAGGCAAAATGCACCACTACTAGTACTCTATCTGTCATCAATATTTCCTTCCCAATAAGCATCAGTTTAAGCATGAAGTTCAAAGCTATCATTCATGGCATACCATAAGCCATAGTCTATGCTTCCTTTAAAATATCTCAATATCCTTTTCACAACAGCTATGTGTGTTTGGGTTCTTCCTGATATCTAGCCACAATTCCAACAACATTAGCAATATTTGGTCTGGTTTGGGTCAGATATTGTAATCCTCCAACCATTGATTTTTACAAGATCTCAAAAACATTCTTTAATTCATCATCAATCGTTAGCTTATTACCAGTCACCATGGGTGTTCCTACTAGTTTATAGTCTTCAATTCCAAACTTCTTTTAGCATTTCTTTAAGATACTTAGTTTGAGAAATAAAGATACCATTCTCGTTCTGAGTTATTTGCAATCCAAGAAATAATTTCATTTCACCTATCGTGGTCATCTCAAATTCACTTTCCATTTCCTTAAAAATTTTCTTTCATAGATCATCATTACCTCCAAAGATAATATCATTAAAAAAGACTTTTATTATCAAGATTCCATCTTCACTAGGTCTTAAATACAAATTACTATCATCATTACCTTTTTTGAATCCAAGCTGAAGTAGATACTTGTTTAACATTGCATACCAAGCCCTTGGATCTTGCTTCAGCCCATACAAAGCTTTCTTCAACTTGCACACCATGTCTCTATCTTTGCATAGAGGAAATCCATTAGGTTGTTCTATATATACTTCTTGTTCAAGATCCCCACTCAGAAATGTAGATTTCACATCCATATGATACACTTTAAAGTTCTTATGTGCAGCATAAGCCAAGAACAATCTTACTGCCTCTATTATAGCAACATGAGCAAATGTTTCTTCAAATTATATGCCTTCTTTCTATGAATATCCTTTACATACTATCTTTTCTTTGTTTCATACAACAATTCCTTCTTCATTCATTTTGTTTCTAAAAATGCATTTTGTTCCTATTACATTTTTATTTTTAGGTCTAGGAACCAATTCCCAAGTGTTATTCTTCTTTATCTGATCTAACTCTTCCTTCATATAATTTATCCAAGATTCATCTTTACATGTATCATCTATAGTTTTTGGTTCAACTTGAGAAATCAAACAAATTTGTTCTCTAACCTTTGATCTAGTTAATACTCCTTGATTTGTATTGCCAATAATTTGATTTTTAGGATGGTTATTCTTTACATACTTTGTTTTTTTAGGAACCTCAATAGCCTCACTTGTGTCAACATCAGAAGTGTCTTTTCCAAATTCTATCTCAACAAGTTCTTCTTATGTAGCAATCGTAGCTTCTTTGATCTCTGTAACCTGATTACTGTCATACATTCCTACTTGTATTTGAAACTTTTCATCTATCCTTACATTGTTACTTTCAATCATCTTCCTCAATCTCAGACTGAAACATTTGTAAGCCTTTTTCTTAATAGAGTTACCAAGAAATATTCCTTCATCAATTCTACCATCAAACTTTCCTATCTCATAATCTCTCTTGATATAACACTTTCTACCAAATATTCTAAAATATTTTATAGTAGTATGATCAAATCATAATTCATAAGGATTCTCACTTGTACCTTCTCTAATTTGAATTCTATTTAATGTATACACTGTTGTTCCAATAACTTCTCTCCAATGTACATGAGATACATTTCCTTCAAGCAACATTGTCCTAGAAACATCAAGTATAGTCATGTTCCTTTGCTCTACTATCCCATTCTATTATGAAGTTCTAGGAGCAAACGTCTGTCTCTTTATTCCATGCTCTTCGTAGTATGAATTGAATAAGTCTAAAGAAAATTCTGTTGGAAATATAGATGCAGTAACTGAGAGGGGGGGTGAATCAATTAACCACAAAAATATTACCACTGATCCCTTAAATATCTTAACAAATTATTTACTGTGCCACTCGGTAAATACATAGAGAAATGTTGAAAACTTGATCCTTGAAGTGTGTAATAATTAAACTGTTCTTAAGCATTCATCACTAATTAACTTGCATGAATAAAGAAAATAACATGAACACAAGAGACACCAGATTTACCGTGGAAACCCAATATGGGAAAAACCACCAATGTAACTAGTTACTATTTTTCACCCTTCTGAAGTGATGCCCGGTTAGAAGCCAACCCAGTAAAAGGTTACAAAACACACTGTTAGGTGTGACCTTGTTAGAGGATTTAATCACCCTACTAGGAGTGGCCTTGTAAGAGGTCTTGAAACAATTCAATAGAACTGTTACCTTGTTAGAGGATTTACAAAATGGTTGTTAAACCAACTCGGTTAAGAGATTTTGATATCACTGCTACAATTGCTAGAGAGTAACAATGAAATAACCTGCAACTAAATTGTTGAATATAGATCTCTGTTCTATTTCACTAGATCCTTACTGATCAATTAAATCTTTGCTGCTCCTCAAGGACATCTGACCATCCTTCAAAATTTGCACACACCTTTCTTCAAAATGATTTCTGCATGTTGTATATCTTTTATTCACCATTTGACCTTCTATATATATATGCCATTTCATAATCATTTAGATTGACAAGTTGGCACTAATAATTATTATAACAGTCGGCTGGGATAAACAAAATGTAATAACAAAATTCTTTGAAAGAGCCGACCTTGCTCGGTAAACATTAATCCTAAAAAGATTTCCTTCGGTGACCGAGAGAACTCGGTAACCACAACAAATTTTGCAACATCCTTTGGAGACTGAGAGAGCTCGGTAACCACTAATTTCCTTCGATAACCGAGGAGGCTCGGTTAACACTGTTATCCTGTCATGTTTCCTTTAGACACCTGAGAGAACTCGGTAGACACTAAAAACTGCCTAGTTGACTGACTGAACTTGGTAGATACTGAGAACCACTTAGCAAACCGACTGAACTCGGTAGATACTGAGAATGATAATTGATATGACATTTGTGTGACATCAAAGAAAACACATAGCTAATCCAACAATGTCCTTTAGACAATTGTATCCAACAATTTCCCTCTTTGGCATTGATGGCAACACAACATGTCATAGCACAATGAAATTTCACAGATAAACCAAGAGTAAGAAACATATCCTTAGCTTCATTTTGATTCTCATCATCTTCAAACTTCTTTCTCTAATATTTCTCTGACTGAGAACTCTCCCTCTTAACTTCTCAAATTATTCTTCTTAGAAATTTCTTGAAATGACAGCAAGCTCTCCCTCTTTGACAACACATGCCAAAGACAACTTACACAGTTTTGGTAAATATCAATGTACCTTATGTACTGATTCATATGCAATGATTCCCTAACTATGTTGCATCAACTGATTGATCTTCAACATGTTCTGGTTGATGCATCACTAAAACTTTATTTAGTGAACCTCGGACAGGGGAGTGACCCCTAACTTGCCTCTTAGATACAAGAATGCATCCTTAGGTAGTGGCTTGGTGAAGATATCTGCAATTTGTTCTTTTGTATGAATATATTCCAATCTGATTTCCTTGTCCTGCACCAATTCTCTGACAAAGTGATATTTAATTGCAATGTGCTTGGTTTTGGAATGCATTACTGGATTCTTTGAAATATTTATTGCACTTGTATTATCACAAAATATAACAACTGGTTCTTTGATCTCAACCTTCATGCCTACCAAAAGCTATTTAAACCATATAATATTAGAGCATTTTACTACTGCAGCAACATATTTTGCTTTTGCTATGGATTGGGATGTGCAGTTTTGCTTTTTACTAGTCCAAGATACTAACCTCTTGCCAAGAAAGAATGCCCCACCACTTGTACTCTTTCTGTCATCAATGTTTCCTGCCCAATCAGCATCAGTAAACACTTTTAAATCTAGATTGCCTCCAAATTTATACCACAAGCCATAATCTTCAGTTCCCCTTAAATACCTCAAGATTCTTTTGATTGCCATGATGTGATTTTTTCTGGGTTTAGCTGAGAATCTTTCCACTATTCCAACTGCTAAGGCAATATCAGGCCTTGTGTGTACTACATACTGTAATTTTCCAATCATTGATCTGTATAAGGTCTGATCTACTTCTTTTGAATCATCATCTTTGGTAAGCTTTAGTCTAGTACACATGGGTGTACCAACTAGTTTTGAATCTTCCATACCAAATTTCTTAAGTATTTCCCTAATATATTTAGACCGAGTAATGTAGATACCATTTTTGTTCTGCTGAATCTGAAGTCCAAGAAAGAATTTTATCTGACCAAACATAGACATTTCAAATTCTTTTCTCATAAGCTCTAAAAATTCTTTGCACTGATCATCATTTTCTATAAACACAGTATCATCCACAAATATTTTTGCCAAAACAATTTTGTTATCTAATCCTTCTTTGATGTATAAATTGATGTTGTCATTAGCCCTTTTGAAATTAATCTGAGTAAGATAGTTGTGTAATCTTTCATACCATGCTCTAGGAGCTTCTTTCAGACCATACAATGCTTTGTGTAATTTGCAGACCATATCCCTTTTGTCTAGATCAATAAAACCTTCAGGTTGCTCAATGTAGACTTCTTCCTCAAGAATACCATTGAGAAAAGCAGATTTGATATCCATCTGATATACCTTAAATCCTTTATGTGTTGCATATGCAAGTAAAGTCCTCACACCTTCTAATCTTGCAATAGGAGCAAAATTCTCTCCATAATCTATTCCTTCTTCTTGAGAATATCCTTTACATACCAATCTTGCTTTGTTTCTTGATACTTGACCATCTTCATTCAATTTATTTCTAAATACCCATTTTGTCCCAATTATATTTTTATCTTTAGGCCTAGGTACAAGAGTCCATGTCTTATTTTACTCTATTTGCTCTATTTCTTCATTCATAGCCTCAATCCAACTTTCATTTTCTAATGCATCTTTGACATTTTTAGGTTCAAAATCAGCAAATAAACATGTACCTTTTAGTTTACTTCTTGTCATAGTACCATCTGATTTGTTTCCAATAATCTGATCTGGTTTATGATGCTTTCTAACGTACTTCGCTAATATAGGTTCCTTGCATCCTGAATGAGTTATATTGTCATCTTCTTCATCTTTAGGTTCAGATTGCTCGGGCTTGGTAGATACTTGCTCGGTAGCTTCAGACTGAGACTCGGTACTTTGTGACTCGGTCTGAACTTCTTCTTGTGACTCGATTACTGTACTGGGCTCGGTAGATGTAGTCTCCTTACATGTGTCTGGCAATGTATTAGGTTCAATGTAAACAAATTTTTTGTAGTCCTCTAGTTCCTTTTTGCTTTCTTCTTTAATCTTTTATGCAAACTCATCAATTCTCACATGTGCACTTTCTATGATTTTGTGAGTAGACAAATTTAGACATCTATATGTCTTACTTTTGCAAGAATATCCCAAAAATATTCCTTCATCACTTTTTACATCAAATTTTCCTTTTCTAGATTCTTTCAAGATGTAACATTTACTACCAAATACTTTTAGGTAACTTACATTTGGTTTGTAGCCATACCATAGCTCATATGGAGTCTTGAATGTGTCTTTTCTCAGCTGTACTCTGTTCAAGGTATGAACTACAGTGCTAATAGCTTCCTTCTAGTATTTCATAGCAATGTTCTTTTCAATCATTAGAGTCCTTGCACAGTCCATGATAGATCTTTTCCTTCTTTTAGCTATTCCATTCTGCTCAGGAGTTCTCGGGGCTGATACCTATCTTTTGATTCCTCTTTCAATGCAGAAATTATAGAATTCATGGGAGATGAATTAATCACCTTTGTCTGATCTTAAGCATTTTATTCTTTTTCCTATTTCCTTTTCTACTCTTGCTAAATACCATTTGAACTTCTCAAATGCTTCAGACTTTTCTCTTAAATACATAACAGTCATCATTCTAGAATAATCATCAACAAAGAGAATAAAGAATTTCTCTCCGGTATAGCTCTTAATTCCAATAGGTCCACATAAATCAGTATGCACAATTTCCAAAATATTTTCAGATGGATAGTTTTTACTTTTGAAACTAGACTTTCCCATTTTACCAATTTGACAATTCTTGCATAGACCAACATCCGGTTTCTTCAAAGCAGGAATACCTCTTACTTTCTTGAATTTTCTTATTTTCATCATGTTGTCAAAATTTACATGACATAACCTTTTGTGCCATAACCAACTTTCTTCAATTTGAGCAATAAAACATGAGTAATCACCAAGATCAAGATAAAATAGGTTACCTTTGGTTTGTTTGCCTGATCCTATCAGTTTTCCTTTGTCATCCAGCAGTCTTGCTTTGCCATTCATGAATTTGACCTTGAATCCAATATTGATTAGCTATGCTACACTTAGAAGATTATGCTTTAGTTCTTTGACCCAATATGCATTATCACATATAAGTTCTTTGGTTAATGAAATTCATCCATTTCCTTTTATACAATAGGGTTCATTGTTTCCAAACCTTACATTACCACCATCAAAGTTTTCAAAGTGTTCAAACTTGGTCCTGTCACCAGTCATATGATGTGAGCATCCATTGTCTATAATCCATGTATCATTCTTGCCTATATGAGAGATAAGTGCCATCTCATCATTATCAGATTCATCTTTTACAGCAATGAAAACAATTTCTTCTTCACTATCATCCGAATCTTTAGCTAAGAAACATGTTTTCTTACCTTTATCCTTGAATGATTTGAAATTTTTCTTGCCATTGTACTTGTAATTTTTCTTCTCATCTTTTCTTTTCTTGTCTCGACACCTAGCTACAATATGACCAATTTCTTCACATGAAAAATAGATTAAGGGAGTTTTACCTCTGTATTTTCCTCTGCCTCTTGAATACTTCTTTGCAAGTAATGCTTCAAGATCGCTATCAGAACTTTCCTCTAATTCTTCTTCTCTTTCTAATTGGATTTTCTTCCCTTTCTTGAGTGAAAGTTTGGCCTCAAAAGCTGATTCAATATTTTTAAAAGTTGGAACATAGTTGTCATAGTTATCCAATTCAAAGGCTGTCAATCTTCCAACTAAGGCATCCAAAGTTATATTGTGATTTTCTTCACATCTTCTTTCTTGAATAGCAGAAACTTTTATTGCATAAATAGGGAGTAATGTTCTAAGAACCTTACTTATAACCATTTCATCATCAATTTTTCCTCCAGAAGCTCTGATTGCACTAACACTTGTCTTGATTCTTTCAACATATTTTGCAATGTTTTCTTCTTCTCTCATTTTCATTTGATCAAACTGTCCTCTTAGGCTCTCTGCTTTGGCTCTCTTCACATTGTCATCACCGCCATATATTTTCTTTAGCTTGTTCCACATTTCATGAGTAGTTGTGCAGTCTTTGATTTCATCAAATTCTTCATAGCTAAGAGCTGATGCAATGTCTATCATCATAGTGTTATGGTTCTTCTTCTCTGCAATGTCTTCAACAATTAATGTGCCAGTAGGAATTGTATATTCTTGATCAATATATTTGCATCCTGAATCACCAATGGAAGCCATATGTAATCTCATGAGACCTTGCCATGCTGAAAAGTTATTTCTGTTAAGCCTTGGGATTTCTCTTTTGTAAGACATCCTGATCTTTAGCTTAGGTCCTTGAAACCCTTCCTGCAAGCACCAAAAGCTCTGATACCAATTGTTGGAAATATTTTTGTGGTTAACTGATTCACCCCCCCTCTTAGTTACTGCATCTATATTTCCAACAAATTCTCCACCTCTGTCTGACCTTAGAGACTTAATCTTTAAACCTGATCCATTCCCTACTTTTTCTTTGAACAACTTGAATATATCAAATGCTTTTGACTTTTCCTTTAAATAAGTAGCCCACATCATTCTAGAAAATTCATCAACAAAGAGTATGAAATACCTTTCACCATAGTATGATTTTGTCCTTGTAGGTCCACATAGGTCTGTGTATACCACCTCCAAATTTTCTCTTGATGTATATGCTTTTCTTTTGTAACTGCTTCTAGTCTATTTTCCCATGACACACTCTCTACAAATAGTATTAGATGGTTTCACAATCTTTGCAAGATCTCTTACTACATTAGTCATAGTTGCCTTTACAATGTTATAAAAATTAACATGAAAAAATCTCTGATGCCATAACCAATTCTCATCGACCTTCTCAACAAACTAAGAGGCTCCAGATGTATTTAATTCAAATACATTACCTTTGGATTTAGTACTGGTTGCAATCAGCTTTCCTTCCTTACTTATGATAAAACATTTACCATTAACAAAACTTAATTGAAACTCTTTATCCATTAACTATCCAACAATCAACAAGTTATGTTTCAATCCTTTAGTTCAAGCAGTACATTATATGTATTAGTCTTCCCATCCAGAGTAATAGATCCTACTCCTATGATAGATTTAGGAAGACTATCTCCAAACCTCGCAACACCACTATCATACTTTACTAATTTAAGAAACTTGTTTTTATCTCTAGTCATATGATGAGAACAACCACTATCTATTATCGATTCAATTTTCTTGTCAACATGAGATACTGAATCTTTTTCCTCATGTACTAGCTCATCTCTAATAGCAGCAAATTTGATCTCTTCATAATCTAAATCAACATCATCATAAATGCCTTCACTAGTATAATAACATTGTTTGTCCCCTTTAATCTTTGTAAAATTAGGTTTGTACTTAGAAACTCTTGTAGGACATGTAGATACAAAATGACCTACCTTATTGCATGAAAAACATTTCAAGGGTAACTTGCCTTAAAATTTTCCCTTGCCTCTCTTTTCTCTTCTAGCATTTAGTGCAACAAGTTCATCCATCTTTCTTTCATCTGCCATTATTTGTTCCCATTCATCAGCATTTTCGCCAAGCTCTTCTTTTAGTTCTTCACTGCTAGTGCTCGCAAGTGTAGACATATTCTTGTGTGTTGATGGATTAAATGCAAATTTAACTTTAGTTACAGATTCTCCTAGTTATGCAACTTTAAAAGTAGTTAGCTTTGCAATCAACATCTCTCTATTAAAGTTCAGATTCAAAGGTATTGTGTCTTGAATAGACATAGTCTTGATCTTGTAAGCAAGTTTCAATGATCTAAGGATCTTCGCAATAACTTCATCTTCATCATAAGTACCTCCATAGTTTTTGATTCCAACTACAACTTCTATAAGCCTTTGAACATAAGCCCTAATGCTTTCATCCTCAATAATTTGTAGCTTCTCCATCTTTGTCTTCCATTTTTGTAACTTCTCTTGTTTGGTATACTTATCTCCCTCATTTAGTGCTTCTAATCTTTCCCAAATAAGGTATGCGAAGTCCAAGTCTTTAAATTTAGTAAACTCTCCTTCAGAGAGTGTGTTGATTAGTGCTTCTCTTGCAATCATGTTAAGTGAAAATATCTTCTTTTCATCCTCAGTAGCTTTTGGCATCTCATCTTCGGACTTTATATCTACCTTGTTCCCTATGATCAACCAATAGTCAATGCCTAAAAAAAAAGTGAGTTCTCATCTTGTTCTTCCAAATGTCAAAGTTCTCAAGATAAAATTTCAGACTATCCTTCCTATAGAATGCCATCTCCAAGATCACCTCAAGTTGTTAAGCTTTCTCTCTAAGGACCAGTAGCTTTGATACCAATGTTAGGAATAACAGTCCATAATACAATTGAGAATCAGTTGTATGGAAGATTATTAAACTTTAAGCTTTAAGAAGCAAGAATATCAGATCTAATGAACACAATAAACCTCAACATAATAACACAATATTTTGGTATCGAGGAAACCTTGTTAAAGGTAAAAACCTCGGTGGGAATTAGCACCCACAAATGATGTACTAAGAGTATAGTTATCCTTGTTAGAAGATATAGCTGGGTGACCCCACAATAGTGGGTTACACTTTTTTAGACATGCTAATTTTTGCTGAAATCACACATTATTAATAAAAATATGATTATTTAAGCCTTGAGAGGTTCTATTTGAAGGAATTTATTACAAATGATTATCTCAAATCCTCTTAGATAAAAAAAACATTGATATAACATATACACTCCTCATTCATACCTCCAATGGAGTCTCCTTTGCACCTATTAAAATGCTGACAAAAAATCACTTTGACTTTATCTTTTGCGAGATCAAATGAATCCATTTGAAAACCTATCTATGTAGTATTGTACTAGTGAGAATAATCTTTCCAATGATTATAATGTTAATATATATTAAGTTTCTTATGACTTTGTATTTTCAGTTTTACTAAACATAGATATTTCATCGTATGTCCACCTCTATGTTTGATGCTTATGGAAAAATAGTAAATGAGAGAAAAAAAATTCTAAAAAATATCCATGCCCTAGGCAGTTAAGTTATCTTTCTATCAAAAAAAATAAAAATGAAATTGGACAAATACACAAGTTATAAGCTATGTAGTCAAGGTATTTCAAAATTACGATTTAGTCAACTTGAAACGTTAAGAAAATATGAAATAATTATGATAATCATCAAACCAATTGCATGCCCTCCGTATGGATGTTACAAAACTAATTTTAAAAGAATCACATTGATATCTATTTTAGAAAAAAAATTATGCTCTATAAAAACAATGTAACTCTTTGAAAATGACGTTTTCAACAACATACCAGTTTTTGTGGGAGAAAGAAAAAACTATTCAAATAAAATAAAAAATAAAAATAAAAAATATATTTAGAATCTAGACAAAAAATCCTAAAAGATTCTAATTTACTTCATCTTCTGATTTAAAATAGTTTAACGACAATATGCATCTGAATCTGAAAGTTTTTTTCAAAATGTAGAGTTCAGTGTCCGTTCAGGCAAAAAAGTGTAACCCACTATTCTGGGTTCACCGAGCTCTCTTAGGAGCTTATTGAAACATTACAGTACATAGTTTTTTTTAAAGGAAATACCCTATTAGGATTCAAGAAGAAAGGGAGGGCTGATTGTCGAAGTCTCACTGCCCAAAGAAGGTTAAATTCATCTTTAGAACTCATTGTTTGCAACACAAGTGTATTTGAGTTGTTTAGCAACAACTGTCTTTTCTTGATTAGTTCTAATAAAGTCCACTAGTACACCTCTACTCTACATGAAATAGACACAAGCTCATAGCTTTCACAACCTCATTATATCACCTTTTTCCCAACCATATCTTTTCCAAACAAAAGACCTTTCATTTATACCTTATTATAATTTTCATGAACAAGTCGGCCCATAAGGCTTTCCTAATTACAAATAATTGCATAAACCCTTGTTAAGATACATACGGTATCTAGAACAAGTATGCAATGATTACATTAAAACAATTAAGGATGGACATGCTTAATTCAAGTTCACCATCCATCATATACACTACATCTCTATAGTCAGCTTCCAAATATATCACCTCCAGAACACATGCCATAGGTGACATCACCAAGCATTTCATACCTTGTGCTGACCAGTGAAAATCCTTTAGTACCTTTTATGTCATCCCTGAAGCTCACATACCTTGAGTCAATATCATCTGGAAGATATACGAGAAACACAGAGACTAACTCTAGCATTTCTCACTATCACAGTCTAGTGACCAGTCTTCACCAAAACATTTGTAACTCATCCAATATGAAATATTACATGATAGAATCTTGGATATAAGATCACAACACCTTCCTAAACTCTCCCCCATCTTCGCATAATCTTAAAAATTTGTACATTGTTTGTACACTGTGGTAACCAGCCTGATATCCTCATAGAAACATATGTTAACATTAGTAACAAAATAAAGATGAAAACAGTTTGAGTGACCATTTAGTAATGTAGTGATTAAACATATTAAATGTCTCAATCACCTTCCCATGCATTTACGATGCATTCTGCACTTGATTCCTTCATTCTAGGTGAAATTAGGGTTAGGATGCTGAGGATTCTCCTTAATTTCCCTCTTCTATGGCTCTATTTTCTAGGTAGGACTTAGAAATAAGTCCTCTTAGCCTTCATCATATTCATCATAGGATTTTGTGCCTCTCCCTAGCATTCTTCCCAATTCTGACATCATATCTAGGTCTCTAGGCATCCCCAAGACCTCATGTTTCTCATGCTGACTGGATTTGGACCCCTGGGTCAAGGACGAGGTTGTCCCTGACCTAGGTTAGAGTCTAGGTTATCCTTGACCTAGGTTAAAGATGAAATTTTTGTTGGCAAGTTGGCTATACTGGTATATATGACTTGATATAGTGTTATCATTATGGCAACAAAGTCATAAAATATTTTGGAGTTAGCGCACTTGATGAGAAGATTAGAAATTGGCTAAGTGTCGAAGACTGGATAGTGTACATAGTACCTAAAGCTTAGAGCATCAACGCACATGTGTACAACCAAGTTATGTTGTGCACCATTGAAGCTAAGTTTGTTAGACTATATTCATGCTTATTTTATGAGTGCATGATCAGTTATGCAAGCATGAGAAAGATACAGACAGTTGAAGTTACACAACTAGTGTGTGCAAGAGAAGAATAGAGTAAATAGCCAACTATTATTATTTTGAGATGCGGTTATATTATAATGATGTAAAGGCTATACACCTATTGTAATTAGGTTTTTAGAATGTAAATATGTTTTTTTGTAAACACACTTGAGCCAATTCAATTGGAAGCATTGTATGTAATAGGTTTAAGGGCTGACCTAGTCGTTTATTTTATATGCACATATAAATATGAGATGCACCCATTGTAATTAGCATGGTAGTTGAAAATGAGTTGTGATAAGCAGAGCTGAAGTGTGTGAAGAGACCATAAGATGTATTAGAGATTTTCAAGAGATCGAAGCATCCGCACATCAAAGGAACTGATCTGACAAGTAGTGTCATAGTGATAGTTCATCTAGTAGATATAGTGTGTATCTGAGATCAGAAGGTTATAGCCTTCACCACTTAAGTAGTGAGCTCTAGGACAGTGCATCCACTCCCCTAATAGTGACTATTGTAAAAGACTCCTAACAGGGTCTGACTCTTGACAAGGTTTACTGTACTTAATGCATTATAAAGCAACTCCTAATAGGGTTAAGGATCTTCTAACAAGGATCATAAAATACTAGTACAAAATATTAGTGGGTGTCAATTCCCACCAAGAGTTTTACCTATTTGGGTTTCCCGATAACCATATTGGTTTTATGTGTTGATTTCATGTTTCATGTTTATGTGGATGTTCATTTTAGTATTTAAGCATTTCAGTTCAGTTTAAAGATTAAGTGAAAAGATAAAATATAGTGAATACTGATTCACCCCCCCCCCCCTCCCCCCCTCTCAGTGTTCCCATTCCTAACGATTGGTATTAGAGATCTAGTCCTCAGGAAAGAAGTTTAACCACTTGAGGAGATCATGGACAAAGAAGAAATGAAACATCTAAAAAGAAATCTTGAAGCTGCTCTTGAAGACCTGGACAAATCTGAAAGAGAAATTGAAGAACTAAAAGAAAAAGTCAGTGATTCTCAATTAGTCATCAAAAGGATAAGAAAGGATTTGAAAGAATGCTCTATCAGTGATCTAGGGACAATGGTCAAGAAGCTGAATGTAGAAAATGCAACCTTAAAAGAAAAACTTGAAGAATTTGATGATAAGCTGATTAACAATCAAGAAGTTTATAAAGAACAAGTCAAAGAGAACCTTCAACTCAATGAAGAATTAAGGAAAGAAAACATGGAAATCTTGGAGTTAAGGAACATCAATGAAATCTTGGAATGTAAATTGAAAGATGCAAAGAATCACATTGAAAAATTACACACTAGTTTCGATTTGGTAGAATCTCAGTTGTATGCAAGAAGAGCTAAAGGAGATACTAGTTGCATTGGATACAATGAAGCACAAAATCAGATTGAAAACATGTGAGCAACAAAGAATACACGAAAAGACTCTACTGATGCTAAGAAGACTAAAGATCAAACTAAAGATAATAGTGAGCCACCTAAGAATGAGTGCAAGCCAGTAGACTATACTTGTTATGCATGTAACAAGCATGGACATATAGCAAGGAACTACATAGAGGTAAGACCTTTTAATGGTTACTACTATTCATGTAATAAATTTGGTCATAGAGCTATGAATTTTCAAACAAGTCAGAAGAACGGGACTCGGTATAATCAAAGAAATCAAAAATTAGTCAAATGTAAGAAGTTCTCAAAATGTTACATGTCAAATATGTAACTATAATGGTCACTTAGCTAGACAATGTAAAATGGTGACTCATGTCAATGCACCGAGGAATATAAGGCCTCCACTCATTTGTCACTCTTGTAACAAGGCTGGACACATCTCAAAGTTTTGTAGATTAAGGATGCAAGGTCGGGAAAGCCCTAAAAACCTCAAAGAACCATTTTTGGATCCCAAAGGATAAGTTAATTTTGTGAAAGCTTCATAGGATGCGAGCTTTATTTGGTTAGAAGCAAAGAATGACAAAGTTCATGAGTATGTATTGGATGCATCCACTATGGACACACCCTCTACATCTAGATGAATGGCCCTCAGGGTCATAGGGGGAGCTAATTTATCTCTAGACCCCTACATGGCTAGTATACTAACTCTCAGAGTATGCACCTTTGTACTTAACCTTTTGGAGACTAGAGAAACCTTTGTGCAAGAACACTCTAGCTGATTGTTTGTAGAATGAAAATTAGAAAGTTCCTAGTGACAACCTAGTTTACGTGACAAGTATTAATGGCATAATTTCTACTTTAAAGTACATAGACAATAGAAGATCTCTCATTTCATTCATATTGAGAGCTATTGAAGAGTAGAAAAGACCTAGCAGTTGATTGAGAAGCATTGTATTATGATTCATCAAGTGACTTGCTGTGCAATTGATCGGTTGCGGAAACCCTAGTTCATTGCACTGATTTAGAATCTCTTAGAAACCTTTAAAAAAGAGTTACACAAGTAAGTGATGGCTACTCCTATAGTATTTGATGTTCTAGAGAAGAAAATATATGTTTTTAAGAGGCATCCATTTAAATCAACACTAGATGACCTAGAAGGGGCATTCTCCCGCATGTCTATGGGTGTTATGCATGTCGAGGACATTAGGGCATACATCTACTATAAGAAAGAACTAGTAGGATTGGATAGATTAAGGGTGTACATGGAAACTATGCTAAAACTAAACAAAACCTTCATGGATGAGTATGCACGGTGGGATAATCACCCTATACTAGAGTATGCTATGGCATATGAGTTCTATGAATTAGAATGGATCAAGATTCTACTGAGTAGGATTCGTGATGACCTATGTTGGATAGGTGAAATATTGGTCAAAATTACCGATGACCTAATTCATGAGATGACAGGCCTCTCAAAGACATGCAATGTCCATCCAGTGCGAAAAGATGTGAGGAAGATTGTTGAACAAACTTACAAGTTAAGCTGTGATAGGCACAGAATGACCATAGAGCCTATTGAGAAAGATGACATCAAATTGATGTCTATGATACTTGGATATAGGTTTCAACACATCGGGAGAGTAAACAGTGTGTCTATAGCCATAATTCTTATAGCCATAAGAATTGTAAATGAGAATGGAGAGTTCAACCTATGTGAAATCTTGCGCACACAGCTAATTTACAACATCAAGGCAATCAAGCATGATAAGACCAAGATATTCAGATTTGGTTCTTTGATCATTTATATGTACTTTCACATTGTTGAAAAAGTATTTGATTTGTATCTAGAAAAATCCATTCCCACAATACCACAGATATTTCTCAAGGCATGTACTGAGAGAACTTTGAAGGAGTACATGACACTAGAGTTGAAGACATTCAAATCTAAGATGTAGATGAGGTATAGGATACCAGAGAAGATAGTTGAAAAGTACAAGGATATTATTTGCTTCATGTTTGAGACAAACACAACATGCATGGAGGCAGTTGAACCAAGAAAAAAGTGGATTCATCCACTAGGATATGAACTGGAAGAGCCTATTCTAGAGGCTTATGCTCAAGTTCTGTTAGCAGCACCTAAAGACCCTAATGAGCCAAGATGGGGAACCTATGAGGAGAAAACAAGAGAAGTTGATGCAGTGTTAAACAATGCAGAAACAAAAAGGAAGGTTGCTAAGGTTACCTCAGAGATCTTGAAAATTCATGGAGTGTCTCAAGTAGACCTAGACAAAGCAAGGGAGAAAAATATTTCTTTGGAATTAGAGAGTGTAGATGCAACAAAGGCAGAATCAGATGATCCTAAGTTGAAGAAGGTGAAGATAGAAAAATCTGATGAACAAAAGGGTAAAATTAATGTTACTCCTTCTACGCCCAAAGAAACCATTGATCTTACTGCTCCTCATGAGTATAAGGCAATTCCTAAGATGAAGAAATAGATCAACATTGGTCATCCATCCTCAAGAGTAACAAGGAACATAAAGAACTCACAAGCACCTCCTGAAGTAAGTTTCAAACCTAGTCTTAGTGTGCTAAGTGCAAGAATAATTGATGAAGGTAGAATTGATCAAGTAGAAAAGTTCTATGAGAAATACAATGACATTGATAAATCAGAGATACATGGAATGATAGTCAAACACATGTTGAAGTTCAAGAAGATAGTCTTGGAACTAAAGACCATGATTCCTGATAATGTATGGACTATCTTAGAATTTCAAAAGAGACAATCTATTGAAGAAGAGCTAAGGATAAGGGAAAATATTCTTGATGATACCCTTCCAATATGTTCCTTAGAAGAGAAATTCTTGTTGTTAGACTTGGTGAAGCCACATCTCAGAAGAAAGTCAAGGACCCTACACATAATGGACAAGAACTATGATCTTGTTGTAAAATAAATAGAGAAGGCATTTGAAAATATTTTCATGAATAGGCACATGTATCCATCTATGAATAGGCATTTGAAAATATTTTCATGAATAGGCACATGTATCCATATTTTCAAGATGAAAGAGCCCACTAATGCATTAGTGACAGGTCCTCAGGACTCAGTGCCTATAGTTAAAACACAAGCAGAGGTAGATAAGTCTGTGCCCATGACAGAGTCACTAAAGGATAAAACCATTATCATTGATAATGTAGAGATAGCCATGGTGACCACTGACACTGAGTTGGACAAGTTTGAAGAAGCTTTTTTGAGCACACAAGAAGATGAAATATTATGAAGTAAATCTCCTCCTAATCATCAAGAAGTAATGATTGAAGATATGACAAATGTGGAAGAAGAAAAAGAAAAAAAAGAAAAAGAAGAAAAGAAAGAAAAAGAAAAGATGGAAGAAAAGAAAGAAGAAGAAAAAGAAAAATAAATAGAAAAAGAAGTAGAGAGAAATGAACCATCAGCTGAAGTGATCAAGGTAAGAGAGGAAGTTATGGATAGTACTCCTATCACTCCACTTCCCTCAATAGCATTGTTGTCAAGTTTGAAACCTAACACAACTAGTTTGGATTCATGGGGAGAAGAAGACTTGATTAAGTTCAGTGTCTTAGCTATGGAAAAGGCCAAGGAGAAATAGGTGATGAGGAATCCCCTCCTTGTAGAATCAGTAAAAATTTTGAATAGCCTATTACCAGTAGACAAGAAAGTGTCCAAGGTACACTCCATTGATGATATTAGCTCATTGATTTCATAGTTCAAGAATATTTTCTCTAGCCTAGAAGAATATGCATCCTTAATTGTAGAGGAGAAGTACTTGAAGAAGAGATTAAGTGAATTGGTTATTAATTATACACTTGACTTGAGATCACTAAAGGCTAGTCAAGCATCCTTGAAGGAGTTTGCAGCAAAGGGTAGAAAGATCATTGCTAACTGTATAAACTAGGACAAGTTGACTGGTGATTTATACAAGAAGATTCAAGAGGCGGAAGCGATGATAGATAGCATAAGGAAATCAATGGAAGATCCATCTGTTAATGTAAGCATGTGTAATAATGTCTACCAAGGACAAATTGAGAAGATTGACAAGGAAGAAAAAGAGATGACCAAGATAAGGGCTAGGCAGACTCAGCTAAGGAATGCTCTTGCACCCTCATCATACATACTTAATAAGAATATCAAGGAGATCAATGCCACCATGGTGAAATATGATCAAGGTCCTAGCATAGATTTGGAGAAGATGGAGAAGCTACAATATGCATCATGCGTCCATCTCCAGATTGTGAATTCACTGATCACATTTTGGAAGAAGGAGATCCAAAACCTGTAGATAGCATATCCGGATGTTTTTATCATAGTAAGTTTTTGTAGATAGAGTTTTGACACAACTTTTTCATTAATGTCAAACTCGGAGTATATATAGAATATGGGTTATAGATATGTATAAGGAGATATAAGATAGAAATTATGTATAAGGGAGATAAGACAAAAGTTTTTTGTATTAAGGATCAGTTAGCAACCTGGCCATATTCCTTTGTTGCCATCAATGAAAAAGGGGGATATTGTTGGCAAGTTGGTTATACTAGCATATATGACTTGATATAGTGTTTTCATTATGGAAACAAAGTCATATAGTAGTTTTGAGTCAGCGCACTTGATTAGAAGATCATAAATTGGCTAAGTGTTGAAGACTGGATAGTGTACAAAGTACCTGAAGCTCAGAGCATCAGCACAAATGTGTACGACCAAGTTATGGTGTGTGCCCTATAAGTTAAGTTGGTTAGACTATATTCATGCTTATTCTATGAGGGCATGATCATGTATGCAAGTATGAGAAAGATACAGACAGTCGAAGTTACATAACTAGTGTGTGCCAGAGAAGAACAAAGTAAGCAGCCGACTATTAGTATTTTGAGTTTCGGTTATATTCTAATGATGTAAAGGCTATGTGCCTATTGTAATTAGGTTTCTAACATGTAAATATGTTTTTTTTAAAACATTATTGAGCCAATTCAATTGGAAGCGGTGTATGTAATAGGTTTAAGGGTCGACCTAGTTGTTTATTTTATACGCGCATATAGATATGAGATGCACCCATTCTAATTAGCATGGTAGTTGAAAAAGAGTTGTGATAAGTAGAGAAAAAGTGTGTGAAGAGACTATAAGATGTATTAGATATTTTCAAGAGATCAAAGCATCAGCGCATCAAAGGAACTGATCTAACAAGTAGTGTCAAAGTGAGAGTTCATCGAACAGATATAGTGTGTATCTGAGATTAGAAGGTTGTAGTCTTCACCACTTGAGTAGTGAGCTCTAGGACAGTGTGTCCACTCCTCTAATAGGGACTATTGTAAAAGACTCCTAACAAGGTCTGACCCTTGACAAGGTCTACTATACTTAATTCATTATAAAGCGACACATAACAGGGTTAAGGATCTTCTACCAAGGATCATAAAACACTAGTACAAAATATTAGTGGGTATCAATTCCCACCGGGGTTTTTACCTATTTGGGTTTCCCCATAACCATATTGCTGTTATGTGTTGATTTCATGTTTCATGTTTATGTGGATGTTCATTTCAGTATTTAAGCATTTAAGTTTAGTTTAAAGATTAAGTGAAAAGATTAAATAAAGTGAACACTGATTCACCCCCCCTCTCAGTGTTCCCATTCCTAACAGTTGTCTTTGACCTCCTTTGAGATTTGATCCCCCTTTTCAAATTTGGTCCTAGAGGGTCCCAAAATTAATGTTGGGCTTTCAGATCTAAGTGCGAAAGGGTTTTAATTTGAAATTCATTTAATTATTTTCCCTCCTTAGTTGGTTATTGTGACTGGACCATAATTCAAGGTGAAATTTGATTTATGGGTCCTCTCATTACTCTAGGAGCCTCACCTTGAAACCTCTATATAAAGACTATCATTTTCCTTCATTTTCACATGCACAACAACAAGACCAAGCAATTTCATGATCAAGCTATCAAATGAAAGCACAATTGATTTTAAGAAAGCAAGTGCTAGTGGAATGAAGATGCAAGATTAGAAGAGGATGATATAGAAGATCAAGCCATTGTTGATATCTAGCATTTTTGTGAACACACTATTGGAAACAATTGTCTGAAGAAAATTGCTACTCAAATTATGTATTGTCTTTGATGTCACACAATGTCATAGTCCACAACAATCAGTACCTACCGAGCTCAGTCGGTCTGCCTGGCATTAAAATTAGCATTTACCGAGTTCACTCGGTTGTCAAAGAAAAGTTAGCATTTACTGAGCTCACTCGGTTATCGAAGAAAAGGATTATCAGTGTTTACCAAGTTCCCTCGGTCTCCAAAAGATTGTAGAAAATTTCATTATGGTCACCGAGCACTATCGGCCCTTGAAGGATCTTTGCAAATAAAGTTTTCTTAATTCAGCCAACTGTTATACTAAGTAATGCCGATTTGACAAATCGAAAATCATATAAATAAAAGGTCAAGTGTGAAAAATAAAGAAGAAATATAGAAGAAAGATAGGAAAGGTGTGTGCGAAAAATTGTGAAGGATGACCAGATATCCTTGAGGAGCAGCAGAGATATATTCGATCAGTAAGGATCTCACTTATACAGAACAGAGATCTGTAATTAGCAAGGCAGTTGCATTATTATACAAGTCATTTTCATTGTTACCTTTTTATCATTGTAATAGTGAATTCTAAATCTCTTAACCGAGTTGGTTTAACAACCATATTGTAAATCCTCTAACAAGGTGACAATTCCATTGAATTGTTGTCAAGACCTCTTACCAGGCCACTCCTAGCAGGGTGATTAAATCCTCTAACAAGGTCACACCTAACAGTGTGTTTTGTAACCTTTTACCGGGTTGGCTTCTAACCGGGCATCACTTCAGAAAAGTGAAAATCAGTATCTAGATACATTGGTGGTTTTTCCCATATTGGGTTTCCACGTTAAATCCTGTGTCTTTTGTGTTCTTAATAGTTATCTTAATCATATACAAGTGGTGATGAATATCTACAAGATAATTTTACTAATACTCTCTACATCTACCAAGTTACTGCAATCTATTTACCGAGTGTTAAACAGATAATATTCATTAAGATATCCTAAGGGATTTGGAAAGAAATAATAATGAAGTGTTTTATGGTTGACTGATTCACCCCCCCCTCTCAGTCACTTCATCCATATTCCATCACACACCACTGTGAATATCTATTAGGAGCAAGAGAGATCATTTCTTCCTTGATCCACCATTATCAATATTCAAGCATTCAAAGATACAATCATGGGGTAGAAATTATAGATTATGATTTTGGTAGAAGTACTTTAGCCTTGGGGGCTTGGTATGCTTTCTTATCTTATTCAAATCTATGCATTGCTTTCTTATACACATTCATGCTAGGGTTTCAATCTAGAGGATTAGATCTTGGCATTACACATTCAATACACACACACATTATATTACAAACAGCTATTCATAGAGGTGGAGATCACCAAAATGGGGGTTTGACTAAGGTAAAACCCTATATAGACACCCCAAAACACCATTTTCAGATATCTACAATCGTTGTTTCAAGAATTGAAGTGCCGATTTGAGTACCCTTTTCGACGAACTTCTGAAATCCACGAACAAAATTTCTATTAGAACCATGAGGGGTAGGATCCTGCCCTAGGGTAAGACCTTGCCCTGCTATCTGGGTCAAAGATGACCTGCTTCCAGAGAGAGAAAAGTTTTTTGGGTTCTCTCTATTTTAGTTTTCTAGTCCTGAATCTAGTTGCAAAATTTCTTGAGACTATACGCAGGCATCAGAAATAGGTATATCCAAATTAATTCCATTATGAGGTATGTATCTTATCTTATATGATTTCAAGCATTTCCATATTTACATTACTTATTCAATTCCAACTCAAGTCTACAAATGAATAGTGAGGAATGTTAGATGCAATGTCAAAGCTCCCTATCCATTTTTCACACTATTCATTTTGGTGAACCTGTTTACGACAACTCTTTGTTTTTTAGTGTTAGATTTAAGTCTCACATGCTTATAGGATTAGATTTCTTTCATTTATATCTTTCTTGCATTTATATTACAAAAATGCAAAAAAATTGCAAAATCTCTTTAAAATACAAAAACATTTACATTTTCAGGCTCTTAGAACTAATTTGTATTCACCATGTATATGATTCTTGTTTTGAGTACTTTGATGAGGCTTTTATTGTACAAAAGGATATATTCCCTAATGAGGTACATGGTAGTGAGGATGAAAATTGTCTGAATAAGATCTCCATTGATCCTATTCCTATTTCATTCTCATCCACAACCTCTCCAATTGACCTTTACCATAGGGTGTGTGCATGGTTACCTTCATGTCCCACTATTTGCAGCATTGATAAACCTAAAATGATATATCCTACACCTTTGATGATGGTAAAACAATGTCCATGCATAACAATTAAGGGTAAACCTAGAGATCCTTTGGATTTCTTTGATAACATTGATTATGTTTCACATGTTTATCGTACATGGAATAAACCTCAGCCTAACGTTCTAGTTTCTTTACCTCCTTCTCAACCTATGCTTCCTCAAGAACCTAGGTTTCCTTCTACCTTTAAGGAGTATAACTTAGTTGACCACACTAATACATTTGGGGTGAAATTGCGATGGCAATTTGCGACAGTGGGCAGATGTTATGTGTTTTTGCCTTTTGTTTTCAATTATAACTCGACAACATCGCAATTGCAACGTTGTCGGGATATAAGGCAAAAAAAAGAAGGAAAATGTTGTCATTTGTATTTTCAATAGCACCATTGTCATTTGCAGCCATTGTCGATCACCCTCATTTCTCTGGTTTGGGTCTCCGGTCTTGACATAAAGACTCAAATGTTCCAAAGTCTCCTCAAAACAATCACTCTATTTTTTACACACCGAACAAAGGGCACTTCAAGGACAAGGTTCCCTAATCTCACTTCTGATGAATGAAGTTTACGCAGGTAGATACTTGAGTCCTACTATGTTAAGATTTCGCAAGCAACTGTCATTAGTATTCTTTTAATTCATGGATAAGCCTACAGTTGTTTGGTGATGATATAGTGATTTCTTTTTGGTCTCTGTAGTTATAAGTCATAGTTAGACGTATTAACAATACCAGAAATTTATCATTCCAAACCAAGTCAACTCGGTACAGTCGAATGTGGAATTAATTTGTGCAATGTAAAGGGGTTTCAGTTTATATGAATTTTAGTTGAGTTGTATTGAATTCAATCTAAAAATAAACTGTGGATACTCACACGGATTGAACTTGCATCATTTTGTCAATTTCATGATGAAACCGTAGGCCCTAATTTGGGAATTCACCATGGACATTCTATGTCATTGGTTGAAAAATAAATTAGGGTAATGTATGTTCTTCTATTAAATACTCAGAATTGTAAAATATGTTAAGTGTGCTTCAAGGACAAAAATCCATGGTTGAATATGCACAATGCATTCAGTTAAGGAAATAAAGGAATACCTGTAGTCGTGCCCTAGTAGAAGTTATAACCATGCCCTCAATAGTTTGAAAGAAGTGCTTCCAGGATCTTCCAACCAAGTTCCGTTCTTCACCTAAGAACCCATCTTTAGAGCCTGCCGATTGATCCCTGCTAACCTGATCAATTAGCCTGTGTCTCGGTAATGTTTGCAGATGCTAGAGTAGGTTGTGAGAATTAGAACAAAGGAATTTCCACAGTGCAAAGAAATAGTACTCTATTTTATTTTCTTTGTGTATTGAAAATTGGAGGGAAAGGTTGTAGTAAATTCAAAAGGGTACAGTTAGCATAACAAGCAGCATAATTGGTACTATTTTGGTAAGTTGAATAAGTTTATTTGAAAGGTGTGTTTATTTGAAAAAAGGTGAAGATCTATTTATAAGTCTGAAATGAAATAGAGTTGAAAGAACAATTATTGAAATTTGTGAAGTAAGTTACATTGGTTACTTGGTGAGTTTCAATTAAACCAACACTTGATGCTGAGGGAAGGGTAGTGGTCTTCAAAACACAATGAAAGTTTGATAATTTCAGAGGTCTAGGCACTTGGGCTTATCAATCACCTCAATTTCTTCAGGAACCTGACTTGACAAGACTTTTCTCAATACTCCTAGATGATACTTTTGGTGTTTTAGGCTAGTAATAACTTAGATGCAAGGAACTCCAAAGTTCAAAATCAACCCCACTACTCCCAATTCTCAAAATGCACTCAAACTATTTCAAAAGCCTAGTAAAATTCCTGCAGCAGACTTGGAAGGGAAATAAATTTATGTTTTCTCAAAACACTAGACAATATAATAACATTTTCAAATACCCTTTTCAAAACTCTAAAACATACCAAAAGCTTGTATACTATTACTTTGGACCAATAACCCAAAACATGACAATTGCCTTGTTTCAAGGCACACAAATTGACTAGTTTTCCAAAGGAAGTATCAATCAAAGATGTCCTATCGACCTCAACTCTTGGATAGTATTTACTTATGCCTCCAATTGCTCAATTTGCAAAGGAATTACACCCCGATGCTCTGTAACATCAAAACCCCTAAATTGTGACTTCAAACCCCTTGATATCTAGGGCTTCCTCATTCCCATAGTTTTCCACACTGTTGCAACAAATTAGAGATGTATTCACCATCCTATGAACATCACATGACATTCCCAAACACCAAATATCTCCTTTGTTGGGTAGATGGCTCACTGCTACACCTTAGCCACCGTTTCCACTAGTTTTTCCTCTCTATTTGGGCTATAATCAGTCTTATCCCACGTGGTTCTACATATGTAGTGTCAACAACATATCACACATGTTAAAAGGTTAACATTCCATGAATATCAGGCCTCCATACTCATGGAATGGTTCTCATTTCCTTAAAAAACCTACTATAGTAACAAAATAATTAAAACAAAAGATCACTGGTCTACAACTGGTGCGACAGTGGCTTTAACACAATTTGGAAAACATCAATTAGAAATGTAGATGGTTACTAAACCCCTATCAATGCATTAGGAAATCCAAATCAATCAAATTTGAAACATAGCAATGAGTTGGGTAGCAGATAACAGAGTTGTTTTATTCTTCACTAGTTTACACACTAGCGCAACAGCAACTTTAACACAATGTGATTCATCAAATAGCAATTGAAACAGATAAAGGGACTCTATTAATTCATATGAATCTCAATTGATACAATCTTTCAAAATGAAAGAATAGTATATTGATGAGTTTTTATTCACCACTGTTACAAAACCCCCACACCAGTCTCATTCACTATCGCATAACAGAGATTCCATAAGATTAAATAAGTTATGAAACTATCTCAACCAACTTGTCATTGAGTTGAGGATAATTCATTAAACAAAACAAACTACAACTAAACTCTAACTTCCCTCCACAACCTAAACTAGCTGATTGTATTCAAATGTTTGAATTTGAAAAACCATACAATGGTTTTATTAAACATTAAAATCTTTTCTATAAGGTTCCTATTGCCTTAAACCTATCCCTTGACCCATTCTAGACTTCTTAAAACATTAAAGAAGCTTGGACAACATTTAGTCCATCATAAACAACTAATAGTCCCTTGAGGACATTACAAGTATGAAATTCAGTCCTTTGAGGACATTATAAATGTGTTCAAACATTACATCATTATAGGATATGGGATGGATCCTTTAGGACCTAATTGCTTACATAAAGTCTTAGCCAATGTATCCAGACTACTAGGGAGCAGAGTGTATGAATCCTTTAGACTGTACAACTTTTTCATTTTATTATCCTTTCCACGATACACTGCTAATTCATAAAGCTTAAGGTTTCTCATCATAGGTTTGATGGTATACTTATCACCTTGAGTAGCATAATATTTCATTAAGATAATACCATTGAATCGTGAGAAGTTATGGAAGTAAACGGATTGAATCTTATGTTGAGCAACAACCACAGCTAAACGCTCTATAAAGTCGAACAACATTCGATTACTCCTATTTTCAAATTCGGCTATAAATATGTGATCTTCATTGAAATATGTTTCAAAGGCATAATCTGGCTTGGCACCAACATCTTCACCTGGCTTAACCACTAAGAAGCCTGTAGCATAAGGCACATGTACATCATTGATTAGAATAGTCTCCGTATCAGCTACAATTAAAGTTTTCCTATCCTTAGTTGTAGGTTTTAGTGCAGGTACATATTTGGTATACCTACTTTTTCTTCCCATAGGTGTAACTTCTTGTGGTTCACCACCACTTATGTGTTTCACGTCTTCTGTCGTGCAGTTGATTATCTTTTTTATGTACCCAGCTCAGAATTTTGAAATTTAATGCTTGTTTATGTGACTTTCTTGTGAGTACAGAGTTGTACCTTGCTCTCCTACAAATTCTATCAACCCCTGAGGGTTGTCTTGTGTTTGGGAGAAAAAAGATCTTTTTTGTCATTTACTTGCTCTAATTGAAATGGGTGCTCTGGAATATGCTGTAAGGCTGCTTAATGGCCGCACTAAATGCAAGAGAAAGCAGATGCAAGTAAATGATTTTCTTTCATGGCATTTTAGTTCTGCTATGGATATGCCTATGTTTTTACTAGTGAACAGTGAGCTGGTAGAACTTGAACAGTCAGCCTATTCTTGATCTTGATCTTGAAAGGAATGAAATTATTAGTTGTTGAAGGAGATGGCATTGAATTTTGCATCAAAGAAAAATAAAGAATCCCACAAGAAGCTCAGTATTTGGTATGAGTGTTTCACTCTTAAAAGACTGCTACTGAAAATCAACTATATATGTTTTTGGATCACTCCCATTTTCTTGATGATAGATCGTTAAATATGATCTAAAACATCAAAAATAAATAAAAATTTTACAACTTGCTAAATCTTTCACAACTACTTGGAAAAAATAACATGCACCCTGGAATAGATAGGATGAGCATTAATAAATTTTAGTGCAAGTCATAGAAAAAGAAGTGTAACTGAATCATAGCAAATGAAATAATTCCACTACATTCTTCACAGTCATCTCAAGGAAATCTGACATATCAGCATGTCCAAACTCAATATCTTTGATCTCATAAAGAGGAGAGGTCAATTGAGTAGGTGGAATTACATTTTTTTATCTATCATAGTAATACTTTATAATTTTTTTGAAGCAAATGATGGTTCTTCTGACATAAAAAGGAACATAAAAGGCTGTAAAGAAAACTCCATAGCATTAGAGCATCATCTTGTGCTATAGGGGAAGCCATGGAACTCTCTTCAAGATGAGAGGGTTGCAAAATAAAAGCAATAATTGGGTTTATCATGAGAAAAGGAAATGTGGGATAAAAATGACTTTAAAATGAGGTCATAGGTGAAATTTGAACCTTGGAAAGAATATTCCAAGTTTTAAACACATAAACATTTAACTTGGAAATTGAAAAAAAATTTATCACACTTCACACATACATGGTAAATATGTGAATGTACACTTGTAATCAGGTCTCAGAGACATAATTTCAAGTGTTTTCAAGTGCATTTTGGGCTATATTTGCATTTTCAAAGGTCAATTGCAAGTGGAGGGAAGAATATTTGGCATTGTAAGTGTAAAATATGCACCACAAGGATGCATTTTGGGTTTTGGAAGGCATATTGTAGGTTTGGGAACATGCTTGCAATTTTTATGTTGTAACAGAAACTTGCAATGAGATCCTTCAAACCTCAAATTACTAAAGAGTGCACAATTCAGTTCTTAGGAACTTAAATACAAGTTGGACAATTGCAAGTTTGAAGATATCAAATGCAAGTAAAAATACTTTCAATATGGGAGCTTGAATTATAGTCCTTGAGACTTGAAATTTGTTATGAAAATTGTATATTTTTTAATCTAATGTATATTTTAACTAGAACACTATCATCTTCAAAATCCTATATGAAATCTATATGACTATGTTTGACTCATATAATTGTGATCTCTCTAGCACTATGATGTCATTTAATATGTCTTGCTAAAGCTTGTAAATTTTGTTCCTTTTGCCATGTCATGTAATATGTCTTTCCTTGTAGCTTATATGTTTTGAAATTGTTGTTAGGCCTTGTAGCTTATATGTTTTGATTGCTGGAGAGCTTCTAGAGCTAAGCAAGAAGACCATTGCATGAGTTATAGCCGCGCTCAGGTATGAAAATTGTATATTTTTTAATCTAATGTATATTTTAACTAGACTTTTAGCTTATATGTTTTGAAATTGCTTTTAGTGGCTTAATGTTGTAAGGTCTCCTGAAATAAGACCTTCAGGCGGTTGGTCAAAGTTTTACAAATAGTCTTATCCACAAATTTGCCTAGAGTAATTGACTGAATGTTATAAAAGGTGATTGGGTTAAATGTCTTAGGAATAAAGTCAAAGAAAATATTTTTAAAATATTAAAATATTTAACTAGGTCTAAGAAGATTTGTGTACTTTCGATAGTTTTTCTTAGTTTGTGAAAGTTGTAGACTGAAGTTTTCATAGCCCAATTTTTGCTTCCTATGAAGAATGATAATGTCAGATAATATAAGTGAAGAACAAAATAGGGAGACAATCGCTAGATTGTGGTCTAACTTGAAAAGAAACAAGCTCCTTGAAAAAGCTGGTTTATGTTTGAAGTATATTAGGGACCAGTACAAGAAAAATTTACAGGTTAAACCCAGACACGAGCGTCTGCCCTGTGTTCTTGAGGTTGAGTGGCAGGCTCTAATTTTGGATGGAAAGTATAAAGCTGACATGAAAAAAGGAATTACACCAGTAGAGAGTAGAGCAAGGTATGTGATACTATTGAGAATGTAATTATGTACTAATTAACCTCTATATTTATACAATCTAACATATTTCAAACTTTTCATAGATTGCCTAACACATCAAAGGCAACAAAGGCAAGACTAGAAAAGCACGGGACACACAAGCTCAGCTTTGGTGGTTTTTCCAAACTTCAAGCACGAATTGTAAGTATTAGTAAATGAAAAATTGTATCAAATTTTTTATATATTGCAAGGAATTTTTTTTTGATGAAACAATGCAAGTAAAATTCACCATACCAAGCAAAAATGCAGGGCTCAAAGTTTAATAGATGCCTCATAGAAGAGGACAAGAGAATTGGCTTCCAACAAGGCTATAGAGCCGTGGCTGAATGGCTGCGAGCTGAAATCAGTGCGCAAGGTTCTAATAATGATGCATCTGAGCCATAGGTAAATAAGCTAAATGAAATTTATTTCAAATTGAATACTTTACCAATTAGTCTATTTGATGTTAAGTTCCAATATAAAGTGAGTATATCTATTTTAAGGAAGCAATGATAACAATGCATAGGATATTGGAATGCAGCCTGACAATCCTTCTACACAATTTGTGCATGATGAAGGTTCGCATGATGTGCATCCTAGTGGTGGAGGTATACATTTGCTATTAAAATTTTTATATGTAATTGCAATTGGTGTTTGGATTAACGTAACATTTTGTATAGTAGTTGTAGAGGATCGAGGGGTCAGTGTTCATGAGCATGTTGAGGTTGAGTCCAGACAAAATGATGTGGCCAGATCAGGTAAAGAGCGCCACAGTTATGTTCTTTAAAATAATTAAATACTTGTAACAATTATAATAAAATATTTTTAATTTAACTCTTTTATTTGTTATTGTAGAGGACTCCCCTTTGCAGTAGCATAGGAATTTGAGATCATCAAGAACAGAGAACAAAACAACTGATGAAGGGGGAATTGATGATAAGACTGATACTCCTCTTAGAGCTTACATAGAAAAAAAAATTAGAAAGAAAAAAAAGAAATGATTGTCATCTACATACCTTAATTGATAATGACTGAATTTTATGTCTCAATGAATTTAATTATGTGCTAATGAATGTTCATGAATTATGTGTTAATGTAGAATATTGATGAATGTTGTGTTTTAACGAATCTAATGTGTTAATGAATGTTATCGTGTGATATTGATTGAATGTTATCATGTGATATTGATTGAATGTTACATTTTATTAATGGTTGAAAGAATGAATGAATGTTAGATGTTAATGGTGAATGTAGAGTGATGTTAGGGGGAGGGGGGTCGGGCCAAATGAGCTTCCACCTTCACATGGTTGGCCCTGTTTAGTAGAGAATATTAAACTATTCTCGAAACAAAGTGAAGCTCAATAAGATACTAAATATTTCTCTATTTTGTAAAATTTATACTTTTCGAAGTCTTTTGAAGATTTGTATCTGATAGTACTCTAATACCCTGTGACTACTCTAAGGTTCTTGGTTGTAATGTACCTTTTCTTGATTGACTTGGGAATTTGTGACAATTACCTTGAATTATCATTTCATACCATAAATTACAATATATGATATCACTTATAAACTTATATAATTGATAATGTATAGATAATGATAGTTTTTTTCCATATAATGCTACTGTAACAATACTCTCAAATGTAAGACCACCATTATCAACTCTATATCTCCTGTCAATGGCTATTTGTCCTTTTCCCAGATTTAAATTCGAATTCGCATATATGGAAGTATTGTTTTTTATTCCCCTCTCAAATTATAGAATCACTATTTATAATATATTACTGTTCTTTCATCGCTGTTCCTTAAGTTCAATATTATCCTTCGTATATGACCGTTTGGGACCACCGTTCTCTATCCCCTTTCTGTCTACTGCTGACTGGATGTGCTCTTCTCCCATTTCTTTTTAACATTCCAATTTTTAAATCCCGTTCTTTATTCCCATGCTATTATATTTCTCTCTTTCCCGATTATTCCCCCCCTATTCATCTCTTATTAACACTGATATATATATTTTGACTGCTGTGTATCTAATGTTTTCGGTGATTCCTACTTTTTATTCTTGTCTCTCCCTTGAATTTTGATGTTTCTCGAATCCTCAGCTATATCCAGTGCTTCTATATATTCCCTCTATCTTTTGTATCCACGTAGGATGGTTGTCGGCTTTTGTTTGAGTGTTGACATTCTCTTTATGAATCCCCTATCGCAAAGTATACACCGGAGGTGAAGGTTTATAAACTCCAATTGTTACTCACTGTTGAAGTATACTATTCTATTTGATGTATTGACAGCCTATGAGGTATTGAGTTATTGTTGGTGCCTCTTGATTGTCACAAATCTTTCTTTCTATTTGAGTATGTTGATCTAGATACCCCCTATCCCATAGATGACTGTAGGTTTCACTGGACGATTGGAATGTTGCTGTAGAAACACAAAAAATGTCCCCAACTATAGAAAAGTAAAACTTCTATAGTGTATTTACATCTATATTGATAATCTTATCATTGTGGAAGAAAGAAATTTGGAGTTGATTATGATGCAGGGAGGTATTAAACTGCTTGCAAAGATGGCCAAAAAGGCAGAAGATCCACAAACAGTTCAGATTGTTGGGAGCATTGGCAAACTTGTGTGGGAAAATGGTATGTCTTTATCATGTATGTTTAGTAAACTTGAAAATTCTTTTGTAGATTAGTCCTACCCATCATGTCTAATCTCGACATTGTAAATGGAAAGTGTATAAGTTAGCAAATAAATAAGATTATACTTTCCACATTGTATTATGGGAAGAAACTATAGCAATTTTGCAATTGAATAGAGAGTTATGAATACAAAAGTTCAATTCATAAAGGACTATGTTATTGAATAATCTCTCTTATCATGCCTGACCATCTCTAACTTGAAACATATGAAAGAGTTATCTGAGGGTAGGATAAAGTCACTTCATAAACAAAATACGTGATCAAATGATTTGAATGCATTCAATGTTTATTATTTTTCTTGAAAAGCTCTTTTGTTTGCCCACCTATTGAAGTATTCCAATTTTCATCACCTCACAATAAGAATTGGCTCTAATTGTTAAAAGGCCCAATAAAATTTAGTCTCCATATGTTCAATAATTTCCTTCTTTTCCAATTGTTATAACCTTACTGTAAATATTATGTAGAATTATGTATAGAGTAGGACACTAGACCTTGTCCAACAACATCTTCTATGCCATCTTATAGGGTTTCCATGTGACCTATCATGTTGAGCATTCTTCCTGTACTGTTTCTTGCATCAATCGCCTTTGAAAGATGATGTCAAGCCCCATGTTTTGCAGTGAACTTGTGGCAGTTTATGCATTTTTTGGTAGTTTTTAAGGTCTGTCTGTGCCCAGTGTTCTTTGTTCTGCTACAATGTAGTCTACTATTGTGGTACAGTGGAGATCTATCGATATAAAATGGTTATTGATTAACATAAGGTTGTGGAGGCTTCTGTTGGAGAGCACAGGAAGCTTCATGTTGTTGCAAAGCTCCTTGCTATGGTGATATCTTTTCTTTGAGAATCCTTCTAGGGTTGTCAAAAGCCCATTGATTACTATATTGCCATTTAGCTAGCAACCATTCAGGTTGGATAAACCCCTTTTGCCAATATGCAGAGGTGATGGCATGGACTTCTACAGTTCATAGGTGGGAAGGGTAATATTAGCAATGTACCCTTCTATTTTTGTTATAGTATGTTAACTCTGTTAGCAATAATGATACCAATGATACCAAAAGCTTACTTTAACTATAATATATTTACAATGTAACATAGTTATTTATGTTATAATTAAATTTATATATAATTTTCTATATCTAATTCCTATTTTTAGGTTGATATTTATTTTCATAGATTTTCATAGTTTTTTAGTACAGACAGACCTGAACTCAACTTGGTTTTTCTAGATCCTCAAATCCACCCCTGAACCAAACCAAACCAAGATCTAAACCAGAACTAGAAACTTGGCTTTAAAGTCAACTATTGAAAAAGTATCTAGGCTTTTCTACAGAACAAGACAAATAGGCTATAGTGATTAATGAAATGAAGATGAATGTTCTGAATAACTATATTTTTTACATAAAGCTAATTACAGATGCATAAACATGCCTTTTTTTCAAGGAGAGAATTGTTCATGAAAATTGGGAATGATCAATTTTTTTACTTAGTGGATGTTTATATTCCTTTAATTTATATGGACTTGAAGTTGAAGTTGTGTTGGACTAGTTTGTGCAAATGTATACCATCTTGATTTTAAAATCTATTTCTAAAAGCTTTAGCCTATTTGCAGGTGTGGACTCTTCATTCCTTGGACCATCCTAATGTTCTGAAGTTTTATGCATGGTGAGTTAGTGATGATAGGTTGTGTTTCTTATTTCTAGTCCTTTTGTAGTCTAGTAATTTCTCCTTCTTTTCATTCCTATACTGTTTCATATGTGACGGCTCTCCCATGTTGTAAGTCATTAGTGAGTTTTGTAATGGATTGAGATGTTCTTTTCCACATTAATTAAAGTGAAGGAAATACAGATTGTTCATATAGAAAAGGAAAGATTTTGAAATTTAATTTGAGCATAAGTGTAACATGGTGCACAAATATACTCTATATTTGCATCTGATAGGTTTACCTTTTTAGGTACGAGACTTCTGGACATCTGTGGCTTGTGCTCGAGTACTGTGTTGGGGGGGGATCTTCTAACATTATTACGATAGGTAATTTTTTTTGGATCCTATTACTTAGTAATCAATTCTTTCTTAACAAAGAAAATCATGTACAAAATTATTACAGGTAAGAATTTTCTGTAAATCTTATTTGTTAATAACCAACCCTTTCTTAACATACAAAATTATGTTTTTGTGTTAAGACTAGGGCAGTTTGATATTAAATTGTTTCCAAAAAACTAAAAATTGAATATGTTTTAGTCTTAATGCCTCCTGCTTTTGGTCAACTGAGGTTCATATAAGGCATATAAACATTTTAGATAATATACTTATAGTATGTTTGAAGTGTTCTCTCTCTCTCTCTCTCTCTCTCTCTCTCTCTCTCTCTCTCTCTCTCTCTCTCTCTCATGTGGAAGCTGCAAGAGTCTCATTTGAAATTCATATAAGTTTTAGTTTCAATGTGTATGTTGCTATAAGCATACACTACCATGTGATGATTGATGTATCTTTAAAGAAGAAAAAAATTCCTAGAAGCTTGTGTATATTTGGAGTGTCCTGTGTGTGTGTGTGTGTGTGTGTGTGTGTGTGTGTGTGTGTGTGTGTGAGAGAGAGAGAGAGAGAGAGAGAGACCCAATCAAAAAAACAAAGGTGTGTACAAATTCACATACACTCACACACACTCATAAGTGGATTCTGGTGTCTGCAAGAATGGCATTTTAAATCCATTCTTTTCCTTTTCTTTCCCCCACTTTCTTTCTCTTGAATGCTTTCCCACAAATGATATGTTAGAATTCAAATGCATATCCACTATAGGCTTGCACTGCTTTGTTATTTGAATGATTTTTTTTTGAGGAAGATAAAATTTTATAGGAACTTGTGTATGATTTGACTCTATGTACACACGCACTTGTCTGTGTGGCCCTTCAGTGGATTCTACAAGAGTGGCATGCCAAATCTATTTTCTGTTTGTTTTAAATAATTTTCTAAAAGATGTTTTTTTTAATCTTAATGCATATGTTGCTATGTGCATACACTACTATGTAATTTGACTGATGATTAAGGAAGATCAAATTCTCAGATTCTATCCCTCTTCCTTTCCTTCTCCCCCGCTCTCTCCTTCTCTCTCCAAGTATGGATAAAAACTTGTGTTGTATGTCTACATTTTTTCCTCTTATAGATGGTTCATACTTTTGATCTCATGTTGTCATTCTCTTATGATTCTATTCTCTTGAAAATAGTTAATGTATTATGTGTAGAGTCTATTTACAACAAATGAGAACATTTGCAATGAAGGTGTGCATTGCAGTGTCTTTTAGAGTTAGAATTTTTTTTATTTTCGAGTACATTAAAAATTGGAAACATAGCTTTAGCTCCTACCTTTTTTATGAATAATTATCTAGTTGACAGATAATTTTTGCATCTAGACTTGGTTTGACTACAGTATTTTACATATAAAACAAAAGCTAATTATGGTGATTGATTTTAGGATGTATCCTTTGTTTTGAATGAACAAATTATTCAGCCTTTTTTCTTGATATTTATTATTAATACAATAAGCTTATTTGAACACCTATCTTTGGAGCTAAATGAGGTTTTATGTTGTTTGGCTTCTTTGCTTCATTGTGGTTAGTAAGTCAGCTAGATTTTTCAAACCAATAAACATTAGGACCATAGGTTGGTAGAAGATGTGTAAAGTGGAAGCCTCATGGTTTCTTTTGTTTAAGTGGGACTACTTAAAAAACATTGGACTGAAAAGTTAATCTTGCATATGTTGATATTCTTATGCAGTATGGGAACAACTAGAGCCTGGGATACTAGTGACAATTGGTTCTCATAAACACAATTAGCTTATGAATATTGATGATAGGGACATAAGGCTTTTTCATTTTGACTTCTAGTCACTGTTATGTACTTTAATTTCATGTAGCAAGGATATCTAAAAATAGAGGTGCACACCAACAATGTAACCTTTCTCAATCTATTTCTACTCAAAATAACACTAACAGGATATTACAACTTGTTCAATGTAGGATAGCCAGCTCCCAGAGGAATCTATACATGACTTTGCATGTGACTTGGTCCAAGCATTACAGTAATGTACACTAACCTTGTATAATTTCTAGTATCGGTAGCAGCACAACTCTTGGGGAAAAATAGAATGCCTTAAAATACTTGGAAACCCTAAGTAGCAATGTGGAAGCAGCCAACATCTTAACCAATGGTTCAGTATTGTCCATGCTTGTTAAGATGCTGAGAATATCTAAACCAACTACTTTGCGTGTTCAGCTTGTTTCAGTAATGGGTTTGTTGATTCAGCATGCAACTATTATTGAAGATGAAGTGGCAAGTTCAGGTATAGTTTCAATGCTAACTGATGCTCTTCAAGATAAGAAGGAAAAAGTGAGAAGATTTGCTATGGTAGCCTTAGGTGAACTTCTGTTCTATATCTCCACTCAGAGTGAAAATTCTCCGAAGGCTATTGTTGGTCTGGAAAGTCCAGCAAAAGATAACCGGTCATCACCATCTACATGGCAGGTTAACCCCTAATTCTTGTGCCATTTATATCTGATATATGTGATGTAGAGCCTAGGTATCCATAATGAAAAATAGTGTTTTCAACTAAACTTTGTGTGAGAATTCAAACTCTCCTACCCTTGCTTATGCTAGGGCACTCCTTACCAAAGCTCTATACTATTGAATGAACAAGTCTTTTGTAAACATTCAACAAATTATTTACCCATAACTCCTCACAATGTTATTCATAATCTGTTGTTCTATCAATGATGACAGGTTCTTGTATACCTTGTGTACCTCCTTTCCCACCAACTGTGCCAGTTTATTTTATGTATGTTCTTTAATAGTTTCATCACTTGTCAAACTTTCTACTTTATTCCAGTCCTTCCCAATTTCAAATCTATTCCCATGACAAACCAGTCACTCACCAATCTTGGTATATACCTGGCATCAAGATTCTAGTGTTCCAAAGGCTCTTCAAAAAAATCACTCTGTCATATTTCATATACCAGATAGAGTGTTCTTCAAGAACAAGGTTCTCAACTAAACTCCAACTTCATAGACTTTCTTCGTAGTCAAAGAGAGCTAACACTTGGTCTTTCCACTAGACTCTTTAATAATAGGTGAATTGCAATAGGGGTAATTTGTACCCAGAATAGGGTAATTTGTCCCAGAATTTTTTTTTTCATTTTATTTTGTATTCGTCGCAATTGCAACACACACACAATGAATTGTGACAGGGGCGTTGTATAGGCGATGCCCACTCTCGTCGCATTTTCTTTAGGTTTTCATCACACTTGCGACGGTTATCACATGATCACATGCAGCTTCCCAAGTGCATGCGACCATGCGACAAGTGGTCGCAGTTGCACGGGTATTTGTCGCACTTGTGACAATTATCACATGATCGCATGCGGCTTCGCAAGTGCATGCGACCATGTGACAAGCTATCGCAGTTGCGTGGGTATTCATCACACTTGCGATGGTTATCGCATGATCACATGTGGCTTCCCAAGCGCATGCGACCATGCGACAAGCTGTCGCAGTTGCGGGGGTGTTCATCACCATTGCAACGCTAATATAAGGAAATGTAACGGGGTTGATGTCAGATTGAAGGGGCTTCATAGTGACAGATTGAAGTCATAATTGCGATGGAAATGGAAAGACACCATATTTTGCAACTAAAAAACAATGACGTCTATTACTGTCACAATTGCAACACATGGCTATCGCAATTGCTACTCCTGCTAAGGTATCTTTATGGGAATTACTTCAAACTTCCCTGACATATCATGAGGCATTGCAAAAAGCTTTATCCACTCTTCCTACTTTCTCTCCTAATCAAGAGAACATTCATTGTATTTTAGATTCATGCATACTATGCCTTATGTACCTCCTATTGTGTTTTACAATAATGATTTACCTTCTCTTGGGGTGCAAAATAAATATGATGCTCTTATGGTTGTTGTCTCTATTAATCAGAGTATCATTCAAAGAACATTAATTGATAATGGATCTGGGCTTAATGTTTGTAGCATGGATATTCTTAAGGAAATTAAAGCTGATTTGAAAACTATTCAACCTAATAATGTTCCTATACATGGATTTGGCAATATTGCGAAGAGAACTTTGGGCATTATTACCTTACTTGTTAAAGTTGGTCTAGTTATTCTAAACACACCTATTCATGTTATGCTCGGACCTCTAAATTATAACCTTTTTTTAGGAAGACCTTGGTTACATACTATGCCTACGGTTCCTTATACTCTTCATCATAAGGTTAGGTTCATTTATAACAACTTAATGTATACATTACATGAGGATGATGCACCAAATCATTTCCTAAATGCAGAATATGCCAAAATCTCCTAGCGTCTTCAACCAAGTAAAGAGGTTGAAAAACAACTTGAGATACAACAACATGAAGCTTCATCTTCTTCTTTGACTGAGGATGATTGGGGGACATTGGATTTTAATCCTAATTTGATTGGAGAATATAAGATCTCTAATTTGGAATTCATCAAGGAACAAAATGAATTTGAGAAAAAAAATTTAACTCCTTCCCCGCTTTCTGAGGAACTAAAAAGTAATTTTGTTGATGCTTCTATTAATAAAAATGATTGAAACTATAAAGATGGATTGTTATGATATTATGACATATGCCGCTCCTTGGACTCCATCTGATATGACTGATTGATATGGTCCTAGTTATCATTTTCTTAAGAAATTAGGATTTAATGGGAAAGGATGTGTTAAATATGAACAAAGTATACAAGTACCTTTGGATAATGAAATTTATGATCATACATATGGATCAGGATTCAATCCTTATAGACAACCATCGGCTTTTCCTATTAATGTTAATCATATCTGTGGTGGACAGTTGAAATTGGCTAACCTAATCCTTATTGACATTAATCAAGCATCTACTTTGGATATTTTTCCTGAAGATTAAACCTTAATGGCATTATGCCTCCTCCTAAGAATATTTCTCAGTTATGAAATTTACAAGTTAAAATAAAAGGTATTTGTCACTTTATTTCTAATTTAGCGGATTGTACTATCCCTTTTACTTCCTTGCTCAAAAAGGATACCACCTTCTCTTGGAATGATGAGTGCAAATAAGCTTTTGAGTAATTTAAGGAGTATCTTGAAAATCTCTTTTATCTTACAGCCAGCTAAATTTGATAAACCATTCCATTTATATACTTCAGTGACTCAGAAGGCTGTGAGTGTGTTTTTAGCTCAAAATGATAATGATGGTAAAGAAAAACTTATGTATTACATAGTCAAACTTTACTTGATTACAAAACAAGATATACAGATTTGGAAAGACAATGTCTAGCTATTTTTTATGCATGTCAGAAACTTAGGCATTATCTTAAAAATGCTGAAGTCAATGTGATTGTTAAGTTTGATCCTTTGAAACATCTTTTCTCACAAATTGATCTCTTTGGCCGTCTGGAAAAATGGGTGATGTTACTTATAGAATTTGATCTTAATTTCATTTCTGAGAAGTCTATTAAGGGACATGATTCAATAGATTATTTATTTGAAGCTCCTTGTCCTCATCGAGATACATGTTCTACTTCAATGGAATTCCCAAATGACAATATTCTAGCTATTCAACAGGATGATATTTGGGAATTATATTTTGATGCATCTAAATGTAAGACAAGTTCTAGTGTGGGTATTATCTTGATCCCTCCTACAAGAAAACTCAGCCCTTTATCATACATATTGACCTTTCTTTGTACTAATAAAATTGCAGAGTATGAAGCTCTTATAGCTGGCCTATGAGCAGCTTCATCCCTTAACATCAAACACTTGAAAATATATCAAGATTCACAATTGATTGTTGAAAAAATTAAAGGAAGTTATTAGACTAAGAATGATAAAATGACACAATATAGAGATTTAGCTCTTGATGTGCTTTCACAATTCTCCTCTTATATGATTCAAACTTTACCTAGGAAAGACAACCGACCATGTAGACGCCATGGAAAGTGCAACCTCTTTGGTTTGTCTTGAGAATAATGCTAAAAAACTTTCAATTTACTATAAAAACTCTTAAAAGCACTGTAATTTCTAAAAAAATTACCTCTGATTGTTTTAATTTGCATTCAGATGAATGCTTTTCTCATATTTTTGATTTTTTGAATTATGGTACTTTTCCTGAATCAGCAACAAGGAACATGCATAATCGTATTAGGAAGCTTGCAGTGCATTACATTATTCTAGGAGATACGCTTTATAAACATTCTTATAAAGGATTATTATTAAGATGTCTCAATAGAACAGAAATCTCGGTAGCTTTGTCAAAAGCTCATGTGAAGTCCTACCTCGACCCATCTTAGCTTGATAGTTGTTTTGACACTTGGTTCATCTTGATGATACATTGTTTAGAGACATTAGATCTATTTTGGATTATGAATTGCTATCATTAGATCTTAAGAGATGATTGTTATAGATTTATATGATGATGATGTTAGTCGTACTCTTTACATGCTTGTATTGGTTTCATGCTTACCTTAAGATATATTAATTCTAAATTTTGCATTTGTTACGTTATCTTATAGAATAGTAAATGTTGATAGTGTAATGGTTCAATGATTAAATTAGGGTTACTTTTGTATGTGAAAAATTGAATTTGTATTTCAATGTTTGTAGAATTAGGATATAATGTGGTTTATGTTTATGAGTTATGAAATGCAGTTCCTTTATTAATATTGAGTTTAGATGTTATTATTTCACTTTTGATATGATTATATATGCATTGATTTTATGAGATAATGACGTCAAAATCGAGTGTGTAGGATTATGACCATGGTTGTAAATGCGGGGAAACAAGGATGGATCCATGTGAAAGTTAGTTTAAGCCAAGGTCTGATCTAAGAAGAGAACGACCTCATTGTTATGTAATTTTATTTGTAAATGTGATGCATGTATGAATGATGTTGTAAATGTTTGTAAATGCATAATTTGATGTAAATTTATTTATGTAAATGTAAATGTTAAATATCCACTAGGCATGCCAAGTGTGTAATGTGATGTGTACTTTTGTGAGGTGTCACTTGACACTATTGTGATGAGATGGCAAGCCTAAGTGGGATGTGGATCCTACCTTTCCCTTCGGTTATCTTGAGTATCCCTAGGCTTGGTTAGTGCTTTAGGAAATCAAGGTTATGTCATCATGATTCCATTTTCAGATGCAAATTTAACTAGGGTTTTTGAATGGTTATATGGATATCTATGGTGTAGTTAGAGTGGGTTTTAAGTGCCCCCAAAACATAGGCATGGGTTAGGGGGACAACTTTCACCATTTTCACTTCCCTAAGCTTCCATATTGCCTCTCTAAGTGGGTCATATTTGGTAATGACGAATTTGAGAATGTTTTCTAGGATAACTCACCTTTCCATGTTTTGAATTGCAATCCATTTCCATAGCAAGGGCAAGTGGCAAGTTAGCTACGATCTAGAAACCTAACTCACTTTGGGGATGAGGGAATGAGAGAGAAATGTTTTAGAGTCATTAGGAAAATAGACTAATGAACTAGACACTTCTTGGCTATGCTAGTTTGAGAGTTAGAGAGTAAAGGACTCGGAGATTTGCTAGTGGTTTTGAGAAGGGAAGCAAGAAAAAAATTCTTCCACAAACATCCATTTGTCATTGCTTAGGAGAAAGGTTGGTGGTTCTATCATGTATATGTTTGTGTAATTGCATTCAGAAGATGAAAAATTTTGTGAAACTTGTAATGTGTCGCTTATTTTGTGTGAATCTTATATTGTGTTGTTTCATTGTGCTTATATGACTCTACTCTTGTTTTACCATGTTGTTTTGTAATATATTTATGGGTGTGCAAGATACTCCTCATCCTTGGGAGGATTTGATGATGTCTTGGGGTGAAGGGCTTAGTTGAGAATTCTATATGTTTGAGAGCTTGGATGTATGGGCATCCTTGAGGGCCTACTTATATTTTTGTTTGGGGGCCAGAAGGGATGTGTTGAAGCTCTTGGTGTTGAGTTGTATGTTGGAAGGAGCCTTGTGAAGGCATGTAAGAAATATTTGAAATTCTTGTTTTTGTATGAGTAAGGTGTCTCTATATGAGAAGTTTCCACCTTCACCCATTTACGGATCCAATTTTGATCCTTTGTGCAAGCTTGGGAAACGTGAGTAAAAATTTGTATGTACTTGTCTCAATGTGTTGATTGTATGTTTTTGTGAGTTGTATGTTTGTCACCTATTCATTCTTGTTTCCCCTAGCTCAAGGGTGGTCATGAAATGGCCTAGGCTGGGAGGTGAGCCTCCATGGTCATGTAGAAAAAGTTGTGTTGCAAGTTTGTTTGCATGGAGTGAAGTTGAAGTTCAAGTTTGAAGTTTCAAAGTTAAAGATGAGAAATTTAAAGAAATCTTTACATTGTAATATTGCTTG